>JAHHZJ010000657.1:0-37418 GCA_021437245.1 Aegilops speltoides | reverse complement strand
ATGTGCTACATGCAGCTTGGCTATATGCATCGAGCGAGATGAGGATAAGTGATTGATGATGCATATGTGCATGGTGATTTCTTGCAAACAAGTATTCACAAGCAAGTCACCATCATGCACATTCTGCAAGATGCATATACTTACCTTGAGGTTCCTTGGCATTGTATCTGAAGAAATAAGCTTGAGAAAACAAGGTTAGATAACACAAGAGTATTCCTTCAACCAACAGCAAGAACATCAAGAGTACCAAGCCAGGGATGACATGTATAAAGAGTGTCTCATGCTGAGCACTAGCTTGAATTAGCAGACATGTCTCCCAAGACTAAAAGATTTTCAATGAGCTCTGAGAGATTTTGCTTTCCATAAGATACCAATTGTGTAAGATACCAATTGTGTTTTTCAGAAGATACCAGTTGTATAAGATACCAATTGTACTATTTAGGAGATATCAATTGTGAGAGCGAGAGAAGCAAAAAAAATCTTTGATGTGATCCTCCCCCCCTTAAGGTAAGATTGTTTTTCTTTTCCTTTTAAATTTTCTTTTCTCCTCTTATCCTCCAATCTCCCCCTAGCTCCCCCTAAATCTTCTCCCCCTTTGACATCAAATGCCGAAAAGGACAGTAAACCAGGAAGGGCAGGAAAGATGGAAGGAAAGAAGTGGGATCCTTAAGAATCACAACTGAGCAAATTGAGTAGTCGAAGAAAATCATTTTAGGCAAGCTGCAGAAGATGATATCCAGGTGAATATAAATCGGTGACACCAAGTTGAAGTGGATCGGTGAGCCCGAAAGTCAGAGACTTAGGGCAGATCCTTTTCGTCGATCAAGTATGTGAATCGGTGGCCTTGAGTTTAATTCCAAGGAAATTCAGAGATAATTCAGCTCTCTTTGCAAGAAATGTTTCAAAAGATTTGCAATGAATTTGAAAAAGATTTTCAGGGAATTGATCAGAGCCAAAAGGAATATACACATGAACAGAGGAAACAGAAATGAAAAAGATTGCTAGATGAAGTTTTTTTTTAAAACAAAAAAAACTCAACTAGAGATTCAAAAGAGACAATAGCAAAACTCCAAAACATATGTACTTCATCTAGACAGGGGTCGGCGACTAGGTCACCTATGTTTGAGTATATTGACTTAGGAGTCAAATGAGAACATTTGATCATAGGTCATACTCATCGTTTAAGCTCAAAATGGGGTTGCCATTTTTCGATTAAGCATTTAATGTGATCACATCTTTTGAAGCTGCTTGTACTCATGACTTTGAGCAAAGCTTCTTCAAGATGTGAATGACATACCTTGGGCTTGTTGTTGCTCGTACTCATGTAGGTGAACTTGATGTTGATGCTCATAGAATGTGAAGTTGGAGCACCATTTCCAATTGTATAGTTCATCTTCCTACATGGGTTAGGCAAGCAAGGAAATACTCAAGAATATCCAAGATGACATGAGTGAAGTACTAGAAGTATATGGTGTCACAAAGGATATGTGGAATTTTGTTCCTTGAACTCAACATCCCAAAGAGCTAGATACTTGGTCAATGACAAGATTACTCAAGATTTGAGTGTGTGATAATCTTGTGGAACGTAGACCATCCAAGTACCTGCAAGGAGTCAGATGCAATACAAGGGGGGCAAATGTATCCAAGACATATGATCATCATCATAAGAGAAATATCAAGGATTAGTCAATTAGGCTCATGCCTTGCATGCACCAATGGAGTTTTCACTCCAAGTTTGAAGCATCAATGATGTTCAACTCACTCCTTAAGCGACAAAACACTTTCTCATCAAGTGGTTTTGTGAAGATATCTGCAAGCTGTTTGTCAGTACGAACATGTTTAAGATCAATGTCACCCTTAGCAATGTGATCACGAATAAAATGGTGACGAACTTCAATGTGTTTCGTGCGAGAGTGTTGCACGGGATTGTGTCCAATCTTAATCGCACTCTCATTGTCACAAAGCAAAGGAACATGTCTCGCATGTATCCCATAATCCTTAAGAGTTTGTGTCATCCATAGTAACTGGGCACAACACGAACCAGCAGCAATATATTCAGCTTCGGAAGTAGATAATGATACCGAATTTTGTTTCTTGGATGACCAAGATACAAGGGATCGACCGAGGAATTGACACGTACCCGAAGTTGACTTTCTATCAACCTTGTCTCCGGCATAGTCCGAGTCGGAATAGCCAACAAGATCGAAAGAGGCCCACTTAGGATACCAAATTCCAAAGTTAGGTGTGTGTATCAAATATCTCACAATTCTTTTAACAGCCTTAAGATGACATTCTTTAGGGGCTGCTTGATATCGGGCACACATGCATACGCTCAACATTATGTCAGGACGAGAAGCACATAGATATAGTAGAGAACCAATCATGGATCGATAAACCTTTTGATCGACAGGTTCTCCATCTTTAGTCAAGTCATTATGTCCACTAGTAGCCATGGGTGTTTTCATACCTTTGCTCTCTTGCATGTTGAACTTCTTGAAGAGATCCTTGGTGTACTTTGTTTGTGAGACAAAAGTACCCTCCTTAGATTGCTTAATTTGCAACCCAAGGAAGAACTTGAGTTCACTCATCATGGACATCTCATACTTCTCTGACATAAGCTTTCCAAACTTCTCACTAAAATCAGGGTTAGTTGAACCAAAGATAATATCATCAACATATATTTGGCATACAAATAGTTCACCGTCAACCCTTTTTGTGAATAGCGTTGAGTCTATTTTACCAATCTCAAATCCTTTTTCAAGAAGAAAGCTAGTCAAGATTTGTACCAAGCTCTAGGAGCTTGTTTAAGACCATAAAGAGCTTTGTGCAACTTGTAAACATGATTAGGTTTTTTAGGATTCACAAATCCGGGAGGTTGTTTCACAAATACTTCCTCCTCAATTTCACCATTAAGGAAAGCACTTTTAATGTCCATTTGATAGAGAGTAATGTCATGGTGGTTGGCATAAGCAAGAAGAATGCGAATGGACTCAAGTCTAGCAACGGGGGCATAGGTCTCACCATAGTCCATACCTTCGACTTGTGTGTAACCTTGTGCTACGAGACGAGCCTTGTTGCGGATGACTTGTCCATCTTCATCTTGCTTGTTCCGAAACACCCATTTGGTTCCAATGACGTTTTGGTCATCATTGGGCTTCTCTACCAAAGTCCAAACATTGTTCCTCTCAAAGTTGTGTAGCTCTTCATGCATAGCGTTCACCCAATCCGGGTCTTCAAGCGCTTCTTCTACCTTCATAGGTTCAAGACTAGAGATAAATGAGTAGTGTTCACAAAAGTTAGCTAAACGAGTTTTAGAGCGAGTGATTCTCCCGGAGTCGATGTCATTCATCATTTGTTCCACGGGATGGTCCTTCTTGACTCTTGCTCGAACTCGAGATAGCTTTTGTCGTGGTCGAGGCTGAGCTTCCACATCATCCTCATCTTCTTCTTCATCATTGTTGTTGGTGTTGTCTTGAGGTGGTGGAGAAGGAGGTTGTGGTGGATCTTCTTGTCGCACTTCCTCATCTTGGTGAGTTCCACTTGTGGAGGCCTCCATGTCGCCTTGAGGTTCATCTCTCCGTGAGGTAGGGGGCTCCACATATGTAGATGAGGTACTCTCCTTCACTTCCATGGGACGAATCTTCCCAATGGATAAATCTTGAATGGCTTCTGAAGGGTCCTTGTCTCCTACATCAATAGGCATTTGCTCTACTTGCGAGCCATTAGATTCATCAAACTTCACGTCTACCGTCTCTTCATCCTTTCGGGTGAAATTTTTGTAGACACGGTAGGTGTGGGAGTTTGATCCATAACCGAGGAAAAAGCCTTCATGAGTTTTAGGAGCAAATTTAGACCGACGATGCTTATCAAGGATATAGCATTTTGAACCAAAGACACGAAAATATCCCACTTGGGGTTTGTTACCGGTAAGGAGCTCGTATGAAGTCTTGCCGAGGAGCTTGTGAAGATAAAGTCTGTTGATAGCATGACAAGCTGTCTCGACGGCTTCACCCCAAAAGTGTTTCGGTGTCTTGTATTCATCAAGCATTGTCCTCGCCATCTCAATGAGCGTTCGGTTCTTCCTCTCAACAACTCCATTTTGTTGAGGTGTGTACGTAGCCGAGAACTCATGTAGAATCCCTTCCTCATCGAGAAAGGAGTCCACATGGGCGTTCTTGAACTCCGTTCCATTGTCGCTCCGAACTTTCTTGATCTTCACCTCAAATTGATTTTGGGCCTTTCTAGAGAAGGTTTTGAAGATTTTCTGAACCTGTGATTTGTCATCAAGCAAAAATACCCACGTAAATCTGGAAAAATCATCAACAATAACTAGACCAAAGGAGTTACCACCAAGGCTTTTGTAAGCATTGGGACCGAAGAGATCCATATGAAGAAGCTCAAGCGGTCTCCTTGTAGTCATGATGTTCTTCACGGGATGACTTCCACCTACTTGTTTTCCTGCTTGACATGCACTGCAGAGTCTATCTTTGTCAAAGAAAACATCTTTAACACCAAGAATGTGATCACCTTTGATTAGCTTATCTAGATTACGCATACCAACATGTCCAAGCCTTCTATGCCAAAGCCAACCTTTAGCAGATTTAGCAATAAAGCAAGTTCTAGGTTGAGCTTTCTTAGTGAAATCAACGATATACAAATCACCTCTACGGATACCGGTAAAGACCATGTTATGATTGTCACGACGAAAAACTTGGCAATCTACTTTGGTGAATAGCACATTGAATCCAAAGTCAGCTAATCTAGACACGTAAAGTAAATTATATCCAAGTGATTCAACAAGCATGACATTTTTAATGGAGCTATCATGAGATATGGCCACCTTACCAAGGCCAAGTACTTTACCCTTGGAGTTGTCTCCAAAAGTCACATACTTGCGTGGACCATCGTTCTTTGCAAGCTCTCGAAACATGTCTTCATCTCCGGTCATGTGATCGGTGCATCCACTATCAAGAATCCACTCTTTTCCACGGATATGTAGTCTCTCGATTTGCCATAAGATCGAGACTCTTCATGACCTTGTCTAGCTCGGTGTCCGAATCGAGTGTCGTCATCATGCTCATGCTCATCATCATATTGACCCATAGATAATTCATCATCAATACCTAGGTCAATTTGACAATGACTTGCATCAGTTTTGTCAGAGTGACGATAATCATCGGAATGCAATACAAGAGAATTTCTTATTCGAACATTGATAAAACCGGGATCACCCTTCTTTTTCATAAGATCACGAAGCTCAAAGAAGCATTTATCAAAGTTGGGATCTTTGGGGCGCATCATATCAAATTCAACAGTCTTGTATAGAATTTCATCAAGACCTCTCAAAGAGTAGTCCGGATAAAGTTCTTCCAAGAACTTCCACATAGCATGGGCGCACTCAAAGTTTGTGACAAGCTCAAGTAAGTTATCGGGCAAACCTCTAATGATAAGATTGACAGTTCTAAGGTTTCGAAGCAAATCAAGTTCTTCATCCATAGTAGGGTGCAAGGGGTCAAATGGTGGTACATATGGGGTTTCAACATATTTGCAAAGTTGTACATCTTAAAGATAGCAAGCATTTCAATCCTCCACGAGTTATAGGACACTCCATCAAGAATAGGCACTCTATGATTAACACTCCCAAACGTAGACACGTCCATCTTCCTCCAATGGTGTGCAAACCAAAGCAATGGAGACCAAAGCTCTGATACCAATTGTAGGATCGTTGAAGGCAAGAGTGTCTAGAGGGGGGGTGATTAGACAACTTGACAAGATAAAAGTTTATGCCTTTTGATTAACATAAGTTTTTAGCAAGTTCACAATGGAGATCAAGTCAAGCATCATGCATACAAGTCGAGCAACATACTACACATGCAATTCTAGAGTATGGGGCAGTGGAAAGTAAATTGCATAAATAGTAAGGGAGAGATTGTGAAGAGCAAACGCAATTTGGAGACACGGAGATTTTTCTCGTGGTTCCGATAGGTGGTGCTATCGTCAATCCACGTTGATGGAGACTTCAACCCACGGAGGGTAACGGCTGCGAGAGTCCACGGAGGGCTCCACCCACGAAGGGTCCACGAAGAAGCAACCTTGTCTATGCCATCATGGCCTACGTCCACGGAGGACTAGCCTTACTCGGGGTAGATCTTCACGAAGTAGGCGATCTCCTTGCCCTTACAAACTTCTTGGTTCAACTCCACATCTTGACGGAGGCTCCCAAGCGACACCTAACCAATCTAGGAGGCACCACCCTCCAAAAGGTAATAGATGGTGTTGGTGATGATGAACTCCTTGCTCTTGTGCTTCAAATGATAATCTCCCCAACACTCAACTCTCCTCACTGATTTGGCTGTGGTGGAAGAAAGGATTGAGTGGAAAGCAACTTGGGAAGGCTAGAAATCAAGTTTCATATGGTGGGAGTGGAGCAACTTGATCTCAACACAAGGGTAGGTAGTTTTCTTCTCGAAAATGTAAGGTAGGAGTGGTAGTTCTTTCGATGGCTCTCTCCACGAATGAAGAGGAGGTGGAGGGTATTTATAGCCTCCACACAATATCCAACCGTTACACACATTTGACCAATCTCGGTCGGACCGAAGTTGACAACTCGGTGAGACCGAAAGTTCAAATCTTGTGAGCGTTGGGATTTTCGGTGGGACCGAAAATACAATCTCGGTTAGTCCGATTCTTCCAAAGTCTAGGGTTTGCCAATCTCGGTGGGACCGACTTTCTCATCTCGGTGACACCGATTTGAGTACAGAAGGTTACAGAAGCTTGGCAACACCAATTTCGGTATGACCAAGTTTGGAATCGGAAGATCCGAAATTCTTAGGGTTTGGCTATATGGCTGAGGTGGTTCATCTCGGTGTGACTGAGTTTGGAATCGGTGGGACCGAGATTACTTATGGGTTTATGTTGGAATGAAAGATTGCTGATAGTTTGAGAGATAAATCACTAAGCACTTTGAGCAACCAGATCATCATCATAACCTCATCCCTTTTAATAGTATTGGCTTTCCTATGGACTCAATGTGATCTTGGATCACTAAACCAAAAAATGGAGTCTTGACCTTTTGCCAATCCTTTCCTTAGCATCCTAGGGGTTCACCTCTTCAGTTCTTTTGCCATGCCAGAGTGATTGACTTTCCTGAAACATACTTGTTAAAAGCATTAGTCCAACCACAAAGTATGTTGTCATTAATTACCAAAACCACCTAGGGAGCAAATGTGCTTTCAGTATGGTTTCTGGATCGATCACCTTCTGAGATATTGCATTGAGGAATGCACATAGCTTCACAATGGCTAATCGGACGTTTTCCGGTAGAAGCCCCCTCAATGCAACCGGAAGCAGTTGCGTCATAATCATGTGGCAGTCATGAGACTTTAGGTTCTGAAACTTTTTCTCTGCCATATTTATTATTCCTTTTATATTCGACGAGAAGCCAGTCAGGACCTTCATACTAAGAAGGCATTCAAAGAAGATTTCCTTCTCTTCTTTGGTAAGAGCATAGCTGGCAGGACCTTCATCTTGCTTTGGAGGCATGCCGTCTTTTTTCGTGCAAACGTTGCAGGTCCTCTCGTGCCTCACCTGTATCTTTTGTCTTCCCATACACGCCCAAGAAGCCTAGCAGGTTCACGCAAAGGTTCTTCGTCACATGCATCACGTCGATCGAAGAGCGGACCTCTAGGTCTTTCCAAAGGGTAGGTCCCAAAATATAGCTTTCTTCTTCCACATGGGTGCGTGTCCTCGGCGTCACTCGGAACAGCTAGTCCGCCGACCCTTTCCAAAGATTACGTGTAAATCATTGACCATAGCAAGTGCGTGATCACCGATGCGCAAGGCGGGCTTCTTCCGTGATCTGCCTCGCTTTGAAATGCTTGCCTTTCTTTCGACATTGATGGTTGGTCGGAAGAAATCGGCGATAGCCTGTACACATTCTTCCCGCAGCTTGCGGTATATACTATCGGTGTCAAGTAAGCAGTGCGTGCATGCATGGTATCCCTTGTTTGTCATCTCGAAGGTTCTTGAGAGCGGGCCAATCGTTGATGGTCACGAACAGCAACGCCTTTAGGTTAAATTCTCCTGTTTGTGCTCATCCCACGTACGTACATCGTTTCCATTCCACAGTTGTAAAAGTTCTTCAACTAATGGCCTTAGGTACACATCAATGTCATTGCCGGGTTGCTTAGGGCCTTGGATGAGAACGGCATCATAATGAACTTCCGCTTCATGCACATCCAAGGAGGAAGGTTATACATACATAGAGTCATGGGCCAGTGCTGTGATTGCTGCTCTGCTCCCGAAAGGATTAATGCCATCCGCGCTTAAAGCAAACCATACGTTCCTTGGCTCACTTGCAAACTCATCCCAACTTTCTCTCGATTTTTCTCCATGCGACCCGTCGTGGGTGCTCTCAACTTCCGTCTTTCTTACGGTCCTCACTGTGCCATCACATCAACTTGGCATGCTCTCCGTTTCAACAGACGTTTCAACCGTGGTATTATAGGAGCATACCACATCACCTTCGCAGAACCCTCTTCCGGGGGCTCGCCGTCAACATCACCGAGGTCATCTCGTCGATCTTATACCGTAATGCACCGCATACCGGGCATGCGTTCAGATCCTTATGCGCACCGCGTAGAGGATGCAATCATTAGGGCATGCATGTATCTTCGCACCTCCAATCCTAGAGGGCATCGACCTTCTTTGCTGCGTATGTACCGTCGGGCAATTCGTTATCCTTTGGAAGCTTCTTCTTCAATATTTTAAGTAGCTTCTCAAATCCTTTATCGAGCACAGATTCTCTGCCTTCCACCGCAGCAATTCGATGCAGACGGTACCGAGCTTTGTGTTGCCATCTTCGCAATTGGGGTACAACCCTTTTTGTGGTCCTCTAGCATGCGATCGAACTTCAGCTTCTCCTTTTGACTTTCGCATTGCGTCCTTGCATCGACAATGACCCGGCGGAGATCATCATCATCGGGCACATCGTCTGGTTCCTCTTGATCTTCAGCAGCTTCGCCCGTTGCAGCATCATCGTGCACATCGTCTTGTTCCTCTTGATCTTCTGGAGCATCACCGTATTCAGGGGGCACATAGTTGTCATCGTACTCTTCTTCTTCGCCGTCTTCCATCATAACCCCTATTTCTCCGTGCCTCGTCCAAACATTATAGTGTGGCATGAAACCCTTGTAAAGCAGGTGGGTGTGGAGGATTTTCCGATCAGAGTAAGACTTCGTATTCCCACATATAGGGCATGGACAACACATAAAACCATTCTTCTTGTTTGCCTCAGCCACTTCGAGAAAATTATGCACGCCCTTAATGTACTCGGAGGTGTGTCTTGAACCGTACATCCATTGCCGGTTCATCTGTGTGCATTATATATAATTAAGTGTATCAAAAATCATTACAAAACATCATGAATAGATAATTAATTAAGTGACCAAATTAATAGAAGTTCATCATCACATTAAAACCAAAGTACATACATAGTTCTCGTCTAACTACATAAAGCTGTGCAGAGCATCTAAATTAATTAAACCATACGCTGAAACTATGTAAAACATTTTAATGCGAAAACAAATGCGATCATAATCGCAACCAATGTAACAACTGATCCAACGGCATAATGATACCAAGCCTCGGTATGAATGGCATATTTTCTAATCTTTCTAATCTTCAAGCGCATTGCATCCATCTTGATCTTGTGATCATCGATTTACATCTGCAACATGCAACTCCAATATCATCTTCTCCTCCTCAATTTTTCTAATTTTTTCCTTTAACAAATTGTTTTCTTCTTCAACTAAATTTAACCTCTCGACAATAGGGTTGGTTGGAATTTTCGGTTCAACAACCTCCTAGATGAATAAAATCTATGTCACGTTGGTCGGCATAATTGTCATAAACAATAAATGAACCAACAGTTATGAAAAGATAATATATACCACATCCGAATCATAGATGGGGCGAGGCGCGGCGGGCGGATACCAAAACCATCGCACTATATAAGATGCAATAATAAAAGTAAGAAAATTATACAAGTATATATCTATCTAAACAAACAAATAAGAATATTTTTCCTTTCGGAAAGAAGATAAGAACAAGAGGCTCACCACGGTGGTGCCGACGATGAGATCGGTGCGGGTGATCGACGACGTTGAAGACGGGGACGGGGCGTGACGGACCGCTAAACCTAGACAAATATGGAGGAAAATGGAGCTTGGCGGTCGAGCTTGGAGAGGAGAAACCTTAAGTAGTGTGGCTCGGGCATTCCATCGAACACCTTGTGTGCATAGGAGGTGAGCTAGAGCACCACCAAGCCCTCTCCCCCTCGGCCAGAAAAAACAGAGCAGTGTGCTCTACTCTTGCGCGAGGGGGTATATATAGGCACCACCATTGGTCCCGGTTGGTCGCATGAACCGCGACTAAAGGGTTGCCTTTGGTCCCGGTTCGTGCCACCAACCGGGACCAATGGTGGTGGGCCAGGAGCGAGGCCCATTGGTCCCGGTTCATCCCACCAACCGGGACCAAAAGGTCCAGACGAACCGGGACCAATGGCCCACGTGGCCCGGCCGGCCCCCAGGGCTCATGAACCGGGTCCGATGCCCCCATTGGTCCCGGTTCTGGATTGAACCGGGACTAATGGGCTTGACCGGCCTGGACCATTGCCCCCTTTTCTACTAGTGACATTATGATCATGCTAGTTTCATTGCTACTGCTTTCTTCATGACTTATACAAGTTCCTTAGACTATGAGATTATACAACTCCCGAATACCGGAGGAACACTATGTGTGCTACCAAATGTCACAACATAAAAGGGTGATTATAAAGGTGCCCTAAAGGTGTCTCCAAAGGTGTTTGTTGGGTTGGCATAGATCGAGATTAGGATTTGACACACCGTGTTTCGAAGAGGTATCTCTGGGCCCTCTCGGTAATATTCATCACTATAAGCCTTGCAAGCATTGTGACTAATGAGTTAGTTGCGGGATGAAGTATTACGGAACGAGTAAAGAGACTTGCCAGTAACGAGATTGAACTAGGTATTAAGATACCGACGATCGAATCTCGGTCAAGTAACATACCGATGACAAAGGGAACAACGTATGTTGTTATGCGGTTTGACCGATAAAGATCTTTGTAGAATATGTAGGAACCAATATGAGCATCCAGGTTCAGCTATTGGTTATTGACCAGAGACATGTCTCGGTCATGTCTACATAGTTCTCGAACCCGTAGGGTCCGCACGCTTAACGTTCAATGATGATTGGTATGATGAGCTTATGTGTTTTGATGTACCGAAGGTAGTTCGGAGTCCCGAATGTGATCATGGACACGACAAGGAGTCTCTAAATGGTAGAGACATAAATATTGATATATTGGATGAATATATTTGGACATTGGAATGGTTCTGGGTGAGTTCGGGCATTTACCAGAGTACCGGGGGGTTACCGGAACCCCCCAGGGTGTGTATGGGCCTTATTGGGCCTTAGTTGGAGAGAGGAGGAGACGGCCAGGTGGAGGCCCCCCCAAGCCCAATCCGAATTGGGTGGGGGGTGATGTCTAATACATAACCTTCTTGTAGGCATTGTTGGGCCTCCAAGTGCAGAGGTTTGTAGGACAGTAGCAAATTTCCCTCAAGTGGATGACCTAAGGTTTATCAATCCGTGGGAGGCGTAGGATGAAGATGGTCTCTCTCAAACAACCCTGCAACCAAATAACAAAGAGTCTATTCTGTCTCCAACACACCCAATACAATGGCAAATTGTATAGGTGCACTAGTTCGGCAAAGAGATGATGATACAAGTGCAATATGAATGGTAGATATAGGTTTTTGTAATTTGAAAATATAAAAACAGCAACGTAACTAATGATAAAAGTAAGCATAAACGGTATTGCAATGGTAGGAAACAAGGCCTACGGTTCATACTTTCACTAGTGCAAGTTCTCTCAACAATAATAACATAGATAGATCATATAACAATCCTTCAACATGCAACAAAGAGTCACTCCAAAGCCACTAATAGCGGAGAACAAACTAAGAGACTATGGTAGGGTATGAAACCACCTCAAAGTTATTCTTTCGGATCAATCTATTCAAGAGTTCGTACTAGAATAACACCTTAAGACACAAATCAACCAAAACCCTAATGTCACCTAGATACTCCATTGTCACCTCAAGTATCCGTGGGCATGATTATACAATATGCATCACACAATCTCAGATTCATCTATCCAACCAACACAAAGTACTTCAAAGAGTGCCCCAAAGTTTCTATCGGAGAGTCAAGACGAAAACGTGTGCCAACCCTTATGCATAGGTTCATGGGCGGAACCCGCAAGTTGATCACCAAAACATACATCAAGTGGATCACATGATATCCCATTGTCACCACCGATAAACATGGCAAGACATACACCAATTGTTCTGAAATCCTTAAAGACTCAATCCGATAAGATAACTTCAAGAGGAAAACACAATTCATCACAAGAGAGTAGAAGGGGGAGAAACATCATAAGATCCAACTATAGTAGCAAAGCTCGCGATACATCAAGATCGTGCCATGGAGAGAACACGAGAGAGAGAGAGAGAGAGAGAGAGAGTGCCGGGATGATGAAGATGGCCACCGGTGATGGGTTCCCCCTCCGGCAGGGTGCCGGAATGGGCTCCCGAGAGGTTTTTGGTGGCGGCGGAACTCCAGATTGATCTTGTTCTTCGATGGTTTCAGGGTATATGGGAATATATAGGCGAAAGAAGTCGGTCGGGGGAGCCTCGAGGGGCCCACGAGACAGGGGGCACGCCCAGTAGGGGGGGGTGCCCTCCTATCTCCTGGCCTCCTCGAAGCTTCTCTTGCTTGTACTCCAAGTCTCCCGGATCATGTTCGTTCCAAAAATCACGCTCCCAAAGGTTTCATTCCGTTTGGACTCCATTTGATATTCCTTTTCTTCGAAACACTGAAATAGGCAATAAAACAGCAATATGAGCTAGGCCTCCGGTTAATAGGTTAGTCCCAAAAGTAATGTAAAAGTGTATAATAAAGCCCGTAATCATTCAAAACAGATAATAAAATAGCATGAATGCTTCATAAATTATAGATATGTTGGAGACGTATTAGCATCCCCAAGCTTCATTCCTGCTCCACCTCGAGTAGTAAATGATAAAAGAAAGAATTTATGAAGTGTGAATGCTAGCAGGTGCACAAGTTTGATCAATGATAATTTCAATCACCTTTTCTAGCATGATTATATGTCATAACATTAGTTCATCTCACAAAACTTCTCAAGATCAAGTAACAAGCAATTCACATGTTGAAGCATAGATCATCAACTTTCTTGAAAGCTAGCAAACTTCATTCTCAGTCATCAAACAATTGCAATTCATCTTATTTTCAGGAAGGGTCTATGTCAGAGCTTTTGATTTAGCAAACTCCACATACTCAACTATCATATAGTCTTCCATGATTGCTAACACTCACACAATACTAATGGTTACGGAGTTTTAATCGAACACTGAGAAAGATAGGGGCTTATAGTGTTGCCTCCCAATGTATTCACCTTTGGGTGATGTCAACAATAATAGTTCATGCTAACTTACATCCAATTGGATATATATACCAGGATCTTTCCAACATGAGGTGCTTGCCAAAGGAAAAAATGAAAAAGGAAAAAGGTGAAGATCACCTTGACTCCTGCATAAAGTAAAAGACATAAAGTAAAAGATAGGCCCTTCGCAGAGGGAAGGAGAGGTTGTCATGTGCTTTTATGGTTGGATGCACAAAATCTTAATGCAAAAGAACATCACTTTATATTGCCACTTGTATATGGACCTTTATTATGCAGTCCGTCACTTTTATTGGTTCCATAAAAAGATCGTATAAATCTTATTTTCTTCACACTAATAGATCATACATATTTAGAGAGCAATCTTTATTGCTTGCACCGATGACAACTTACTTGAAGGATCTTAATCAATCCATGGGTAGGTATGGTGGACTCTCATGGCAAAACTGGGTTTAAGGATATTTGGAAGCACAAGTAGTATCTCTACTTGTTGCAAGGAATTTGGCTAGCATGAGGAAGAAAGGCAAGCTCAACATGTTTGAATGATCCATGACAATATACTTTAACTGAGATGTGAGAAAACATAACCCATTGTAACGCCCTCGATGCGGCTATATCTCCCACGTGTCGAAGCACGACTTACAGGCATAACCGCATTGAAAGCAATGTCGCAAGTGAGGTAATCTTCACGCAACCCATGTAATACATAAGGGAAAAAGATACATAGTTGGCTTACAATCGCCACTTCACACAATTACATGAATAAAGCATTACATCATCCAGATACAATCAAGGTCCGACTACGGAACCAAAATAAAAGAAGAACCCCAAATGCGACAAAGGTCCCCGATCGACCCCAACTGGGCTCCACTACTGATCGACTAGAACGAAACACAAAGGGCAAGATCTTCATCGAGCTCCTCCTTGAGCTTGGTTGCGTCACCTGCTCGGTAACATCGGCACCTGCAAACTGGTTTTGGAAGTATCTATGAGCCACGAGGACTCAGCAATCCCATTACCATGGGTATCAAGACTAGCAAAGCTTAATGGGTAAGGAAGGGGTAAAGTGGTGAGGTTGCAGCAGCGGCTAGCTTGATATGGTGGCTAACATACGCAAATGAGAGCGAGAAGAGAAACAAAGGAACGGTCATGAAGCTAGCAATGATCAAGAGATGATCCTGAACACCTACTTACGTCAAACATAACCCAGAAACCGTGTTCACTTCCCGGACTCCGCCGAGAAGAGACCATCATGGCTACACACGCGGTTGATGCATTTTAATTCGGATCTAGTGTCAAGTTATCTACAACCGGACATTAACAAATTCCCATCTGCCACATAACCGCGGGCACGGCTCTTGAAAGTTTAAACCCTGCAGGGTTATCCCAACTTAGCCCATGACAAGCTCTCGCGATCAACGAAGGAATAGACCTTCTCCCAGGAAGACCCGATCAGTCTCGGAATCCCGGTTTACAAGACATTTCGATAATGGTAAAACAAGACCAGCAAAGCCGCCCGATGCGCCGACAATCCCGATAGGAGCTGCACATATCTCATTCTCAGGGCAACACCGCATAGGTCAGCCTACGAGTAAAACCAGACCTCGAGTTGCCCCAAGGGGCCCTTGATCTGCCGGTTCGGACCAAAGACTTAGACAAGCAATCGCCCGGGGGCTAAAATAAAGATGACCCTTGGGTTGGCCGACCCAAGGGAAGGGTATAGGTGGTGGTGAGGCAAATGGTAAAACCAAGGTTGGGCCATGCTGGACAAGTTTTATTCAAAGCGAACTGTCAGGGGGGTCCCATAAATCACCCGACCGTGTTAGGAACGCAAAATCCGGGAACATAACACCGGTATGACGGAAACTAGGGTGGCAAGAGTCGAACAAAACACCAGGCATAAGGCCGAGCCTTCCACCCTTTACCAAATATATAGATGCTTTAATAATATAAGAGATATTGTGATATCCCAACATAACCCTGTCCACCATGGAGAAATCTTCAACTTCACCTGCAACTAGCAACGCTATAAGAGGGGCTGAGCAAAGCGGTAACATAGCCAAACAACGGTTTGCTAGGAAGGGTGTCAAAGGTTAGAGGTTCATGGCAATATGGGATGGCTTGATGAGCAAAAGATAGGTAACGCAGCATAGCGATAGAACGAAGCAACTAGCATAGCAATGATAGTAGTGAGATCCAGGGTAGCGGTCATCTTGCCTGAAATCCCGCTAGGAAGAAGAACGAGTCCATGAAGAAGACGAACGGGCGTAGTCGAACGAATCCTCAGAATCGCAACATTACTGGGACTAAGAAGCAACACCGGAAAGAAACAAACAACATGGTAAACACACAAGCATAAATATGGCATGATGCACAATCAAGTATAATGCATGTACGGTTTAATGAGGCATGGCATGGCAAAGTGCAACACACAATACTACAAGTTAAGTGGAGCTCAATATGCAACAAGTTGCATATTGACGAAACACCACATCCGAGTTATTTAGTTCGCTCTCGTTTAGGTACACAACAATGTTAAATGTTGTTAAACATGTCAAGGGGTGTAACAAAAGTAAACTAAATATTTAGGCAAATGAGGCCGGAACAACAAACAACATTTCCGGAAAAACCTCATATGCAATTTATGACTTTGCTACTGTTCTGCCTTAAACCATATTTTAAAGTTGTTAAATAGGAAAATAAGGTGGACCATGTTAATCTAGGCATTTTTCCACCCCATTTACATATAAAGAACATTTAAAACCGAGCTACGGTTATTTAGTTATGAATTAAATCATTTTAGCATGACATTTAGCAAATTTAAACAAACAACATTTTAAATATTTCAAACATGGATGAAAATGGGATATTGTGAAACTAGATGAAATTCTAATCATTTTTCATATATAAAACATTTTAATATGATGCATAGTTAATGAGATATTAAATGCATGAAGATGAGGGTTTTTCTGCAAAACAGTAAATCACTAGATAAATAGCAAAATCGCAGGTCAGGAAAAAAATGCTATCAGGCCGAAACTGGTGCATGCTGGGCTGAACAGAGGAGAGGGATCTGGAGGGGGCTGCTCACCCTGGGCCTTGGGCCGGTTCGGAGGGGAGGCTGCAGGTGGGTGCGCTGGGCCTGGAGGGAGTTGGGCCGCGCGATGAGGAGCGAGGCGAGGCCGGATCTGGCTTGAGCCGGCTTCGGCAGGGCCTTGGGGATCTGGCTGCGGCAGGCTGGATCGACCGAGGGAGGGGACGCGGTCAACGCGCGGCTCTACCGAGCGAGCTGCTGCTGCTCTTTACTGAAGAACGAAGAACAGAAATAGCAGCAGAGTCAGGGCGATGCAGAAGACGGCACCAGGGAAGGTTCTGGCGACGGGGTCGGCGGGAACCGGCCGGAACGGGCGGATCCGGGCGCGGGAAGATGGATCCGGCCGGCCTTGGGGAAGATCGAGGCACGAGACGCAGCGCGAAGCATAGGGCGAGGCGCCGGCCTCGAACGACGATGGCGGCAGCAGGAACCCCGGCCGGCGAGGGTGCGGCTTGGGGAAAGCAGAGCGGAAGGTCTGCGAGAGGTGCTGCTGAGCCTTGGGGTCACGGGCTGGGCAGCTGCTCGAGCAGTTCGAGCAGGCGACGCGCAGTGTCCTCCTCCTCTGTTCGAAGCAGAGGGGGGGCTAGGCGAGTCGGGTGTAGAGGAGGCCGGGACGAGCGGTACGCGGCGGCAGGTGATGGCTTGGCGACGGAGGAAGGAGGTCCGGTGGAGACCCGAGGGCGCAGGGCGTCGGCTTGCTGGTCTTTGGAAGGAGCTCGTCTCCCTGCGTCGATGAGGAGAGATGGGAGACTGCGGGGATGACAGACGACGGCGGCTCGGTCCTGCTGGCCGACGGCGTGCGCGGGAAGCAGAGGAGGCTGCGATGGGAAAGGATGGATTGGACAGGTAGGGGCTAGGGTTAGGTTGTTTAAGTAGCTAGGTGGACTAGCTTATGGGCAAAAGGGACCCTCTGATTAAAATCGAACGGTCGAGAAAAAAATAGGTAGGGAGTCCAAATGAGAAAACGGGGATGTTTTGTAGATGTTAGGGGATGATCCGGACCCAACGGTAATGACAGACCAGTTCAGGTTCGGGTAAGTTTCGGACACGCACACGAGGGTGCTGCGAGCTGGCAAGAGAGGTTAGGTGGTCAGACAAGAGGGACTCGAGAAACCCGATTGGTCTTGGAACTGTCCACGAAGGCAACTAGGTTTGATGAGCTCAGAAAAGAGAGAGAAGAGAGCGGTCCGGTTGATCTGAGAGGGGTCAACAGGGACAAGGAAGAAGTGACAACTACGAGCGAATGCAAGTTTTATGAAAAACGATGCCGATGCAATGCGAATGATGCGATGATGAAATGCATGACAAGAACAAAATGCAAAACAACAGACAAAAACCCAACCACGGAGGAAAAAAATATCGCATCTCCGGAAAAGGCAGGAGTTGGAGTTACGAATATGGAAAGCTACATCCGGGGCGTTACACCCATTACGTTGTCTTCCTTGTCCAACATAAACTCTTTAGCATGTCATACTTAATGAGTGTTCACAATTATAAAAGATGTCTAGGATAGTATATTTATACGTGAAATCTCTCTTCCTTCAATATTCTTTCATGAATTGTTCAAATGACCAATACAATGCTTGCTAACCTTCAATAAATTTACAACCTCTACTTCTTAGATGTGAAGTCATTACTCCCCATGGGATGAAACATATATAATTTTAGATTTATGACATTCAACTCATTCAACCATTTACTCATAGGATATAAGTGAAGCACACGAGCAAATGACAAACTACTCCAACAAGATATAAGTGAAGATCAATGAGTAGCTAAATAATTGTGTAACTATGTGAAGACTCTATCTCATTTAAGAATTTCAAATCTTGTTATTTTATTGAAACAGCAAGCAAAATAAAATAAAATGACATTGCAAGGATAGCACAACTCATGTGAAGAAGCAAAAACTTAGGCTCAACTGTCGTGGAATAGTCACGTCAGATGTCCTCGTGAAAGGACTTAGTTGTGGAGCCATCGCAACTAGGAAGCTTGAAGGGGTTAAATCAGGACAAGGGACACGAGAGAGTTTATACTAGTTCGGCTTACGGTGAAGGTAAGGCCTACGTCTAGTTGGGTTGGTATTGATGTTTCGATGACCAAGGAGCGAGATACGCTATGCCCGGCTCTCGATGAGTTGTTTCTTGCCCTAAGCCGCCCGCAGGTCGTCCCCTGATATACACGGGTTGACACCTGCGGCTTACAGAGTCCCGACCGGCTTATAAACAGAGTCCAGCTCGGTGACCAGTTAAATCTACCTTACATTACAAGTCATGCCATTATGGCGGTTTACTACAATAATGGGCTTAAGCCGCCCGTGGGCCTTAAGATCTTTATTGAACGACAATCTTCATGCTTGGTCTTGGGCTTCCTCTGATGAAGACTCTTTGCGTAACCCGGCCCCTCCTGGGCGGCTTACACAAATAGTCATATCCCCAACATTAGGCCCCGGATTGATTTGAACCTGTTCATGTCAATCTAAAAATATTTTTAAAGAATTAAATCTTCAGTCTTCGCCAAGGTCTTTTAACCCGCCATGACATCATCTCTTGGATCCGGGTTAAACTGCTGTGATGTCACCATATCCTTCAACGGATCTCTGCCTTTATTGACTGTTCCGAAAATCGAGCCGTCGGGGTCGCTGGATAATAATTCTTATCTCCTCGTTTCCCGCGCCGTCTCAGTTATTCTCTCCTTATAAATAGGCGCGACCTAGGTCTCCCATTCTCCTCGTTCCAGTCGTCTTCCTCCTCTGGCCTCTTCTCTGCTACTCGAGCTCCGCCACCGCCAGAGATCTTCTGTCTTCACCAACTCAGGCCACAGCATCAACCTGGTTGGACCAGAAAGAACGCGATATCCTTCCGCAGCAACCTTGCATCGGTGAGTCTCCCCTTTCCTGCTCCTTAGATCTACATCAAGGTCTTCAAGTTCTTCGAGTTCTTCATTGTTCGGTAGCTTTCTTTCATAGATTTCTTTACCCTCGCACTTCTTGATCTTGAAGATGATAAAAACTGATGTGATAGATGTTTTGCACCTACTTTGAAATGCGAATGAACCCCTTTCTGTCATATAGAAGCCCCATTCAAGCCCTTGAACTTTATCCACTCGAGTCTTAGGTCTAGAAATTTTCCTTTCCAGAATGGTTGTTTGATCCAAGATAACAGTGGTAGATGATAAAACCTGTTTGCATCACCCAGAAAATTACTTCTGTCAAATACCCATAAACACGACTATCCATGTAGCCGGTTTGAATAAGTAATACTGAGCCGAAAAATCTTGCTTTCTTCTCATGACCTTAAGAATTTTGAACTGCTCTTGATACTTGTAGTGGCTTAAATATTGTTGCACTGTCACCCTTATTTCATTAGGCCCCTTGCTTAAGCCGCTACCTTAAATAATCTTGAATATCTCTCCCGGGTTAAATTTGAACCAGAACTTTTACTTTGTCGTAGGCCACCGTCATTATGGCTCCTAAGGCGGCCAAGCCCCCTGTGACTTGCAACTGGGTTCCATCCACAATCACTAAAAGCAAACTTGCCGAGTTTGTAGCGTCTGGCCATCTGCCAAAGAAGGAGGTCATGTCCTATCATGCCCCTCACCCGTCTGAAGAGATACCTCAAACCAAAGATGGAGAGGTAGTAGTTTTAACAGACCACATGAACCGGGGATTTTCCCCTCCCGGCTCAAAATTCTTTAGGGAAGTTCTGAATTTCTTTGACCTGAGGCCTCAAGACATTGGACCCAATTCCGTGTCCAATCTGTGCAATTTCCAAGTCTTCTGCGAGGTTTACTTAGGAGAGGAACCAAGTCTGCTTCATTAGGAGCTTTTACTTAAACCGCGTAATGAGCGCCAGCAGACCTATTCTTGAACTTGGCGGCATCTCAATCCAGCAGCGGAGAGACTGCCTTTTTCCTTACGCTGAGCTGCCGAGTCATCCCAAAGACTGGAACCAGACGTGGTTCTACTGCCAAGACACCTCTCCGGATAACGAGAAGCCTCTGCCCAGCTTTCGCGCCCTGCGCCTGGAATCCAAACACCCTCTACCTGACAAGTTAACTCCTGTTGAGCGCCTGCCTCTTAACCCCACCATCAGAAAGATCAAGGCCCTCTTAGGCAACGGGTTAACTAGCATTGATTTGGTCCGGGTCTGGGTCACCTGGTGGATATAACCATTAAGCTGCCGTTCCGGCTTAATGTGTACTTACACAGGCGAAAAGGATGACTCAATGCGTCATAATCCTGAGGACTTACCAGACAATGTGGTAGATGCTACAGTCCAATCACTATTGAAGGAAGGCACTATAACCAGTAACACTTTCATTCTGCTTACCTTCTACAAGAAGAATCCGGCTCCTGCAGTAAGTTACTAATCTTCACAAATACTCTTTAATATGTTACCTTCTGGTACTTATGATTCCTTGTCTTTTTCTACAGGCTGATGACAACTTCTGGAAGGTCAAGTATGACCATGAGGCTGCAAAACTGGCCTGGGCTACCAAGAATACCAAAAGGAAAGCCGTCAGGACAGGTACTTCTAAAAAGAAGAACCCCAGCGCCTCTGACATGATGAGATTGGACGACTCTTCTTCAGATGAGGAAGAGGTAATCTTTTTAATTTTTCTTCAATTCCTTCACCGTTACCTTACTGACATTTAGACCCTTTCAGGAGGATACTAGGAACAGTCAAGCAGCGGGCGAAGAGGTAACTATAATTTCCTCCGACTCAGAGCCTTTGCCAACACAAAGAATCCGAAGGGTGACCCGGAAAGTAAGGTTTTCACACCCTCTCGCTTACCAAGATCCTCAATTTCTTTTGAAGCAACAGCAGCTTGAGAACCGAAGGCAGACTCGGGCCAACCAGGACGCAGAGCTTTCCTCCGGCTTACCTGATGTAACCAGGAAGCGTCGGACCGAGGTTATCTCTGACTTATGTTTTGTTTTACCCTTGATGGGTTTGATTTGCCAACCTCTCAATTCATCTGACCCCAACTATCAGGATACCTCCCCTTCTTCTGATGAGTCGATGCAATCGAACATGCCGGCTTTCAAAATGGCTCCCGAGTAATATAACCTTTCTTACCTTGAGTTTATCCATACTTATGCTTTGATACTTACCCTTCCACTTTGATTGACAGCGGGCAAGTAAAGCCCAGCAAGAAGGCCAAGAAAAATAAGCCGTCTCAAGACCCGGTGGTTACTGAACCGGCGCTTGACTCGTCCGTTCCAGACAGCTCCGCTCCTCAGCCACCACCCGAGCCGGCCTCTGACGTTCGAGCCAACTTCCGACCCGCCTGCAGAAGACGTGATTCCTAACTCGGATGACCTGGAAACTCCTAGCCCGGCCAAGACGGTTGACCCGGAGGTTGAAATTGTGAAGAGCCAATACGTTGAACTGGGCCGGCCTACTGCCCTTGCACAATGTACCGCCAAGGAGGAATTTGCCCAGCGCCGGAAGTCCAAACAAGACATCACCGATTACTCTCACTTAAGTATTGGTGATATAGTCTCGGGCTATCTGAACCGAGTACACAGTAGTCGTGACCTGGAGATTGACATGGTGAAGCAAATACAGCATAAATCTGAGGTAAAATTTAAACTTTCACTCTGAATCTTACTTACTATACCAGCCCCCAAGTCTATTGCTTATGACTCAATATGTTGTAGACTTAGTAATCTGCTAGCCATTAGTTTTATCCAGTTTAAATTGAATATGGGTCACATTAGCCCCCAAGTGTCAAGTACTTTTACTTGTAAAGTGACTTAATATGTGTAACTTGGTAAAACAGACGTAAAAATTCCATAAACATACATTAGCCCCCAAGTGCCAAGTATGTTTACTTGTAAAGTACTTGGGACTTAAATGTTATCTTACCAAGATTCTTACCATAACCTGATGTCAATGCAGGCCACCGCAAGTCAATTTGGGGCAGAGATTGCTGACTTGAAGAGCCAGTTGAAAACCCAAGAGCTCGAGGCTCAGAAAGCCAATTCCAAGTTTGAATTTAGTATCTCTGAACAAGAGAAGCTGAAGAAGAATTTTGAATTGGAAAAGAAGGCTTGGGTTGATGAGAGGGCTTCATTGGTGACCCGGCTGAAACAATGGAGGCATCTCTTGCGAGGCAACAAATGAGCTATCCGACTTAAAGCGGCACATATCCCAAATGGTCTCAGCTATATTTGGTAAGCCGTTCATAAACATCATAATACTTCAAGAGTTATTGTAATAGTTGCCTCCGGCTTACTGTTATACCTGTGAATATGCAGGCCCCAGTAGTGCCAATCTGAAGGAAAACATGCTTGTCAAGCTTAAGGCGGTACACTTTGATGTAACAATCAGATACTGGGTCACAACAAGGCGTTGACCGCTGTGGCGTTATCAAATACCTCGCCCTGGCTCCTTCAAGACGTATTGAGACATTGGTGATGCTACCTCAACGCATTCAAGACTTAAGGCGGGCATCTGCAAGAGCCGGAGCCGTGGCTGCACTGAGTCGGGCAAAAGCATGGGTGCCGGAGCTTGACCTTGCTGTCCTTTCTCTTGGGTATCCCAGTCTTAAGGAAGACGACACTGCTTTTGGCGAATAGGACTTCACTGCTTGTGTCAAAGTCGTGCGCCCTCTGGCGACTCTCATTGGGGAAGATACTGATCTTAGCAAGTATTCGCCGGGTTATGACAGTGAGAACCGGAGAATCCCAAATGTCCCTTATGACCAAGTCACCGCTCCTCCAACGCATAAGCATACCTTTGCCCCTGAAGTGGACCCGGCGAATTTAATAGATGATGAAGCTGAATTTGAAGCTTTGGCGGCATTGGTGGGCCTCGTCCACCTTCCAGGACACAACAACCGAAGGAGAGGCGGGGAAGGATAACCCGGAGTCATCAAGCCAGCCGGAGGAATGAGCCGCCAGCCGGGTTATAACTTGTCAAAGAACAATACTTCACTTATTCAGACTCGGGGAGTCTTGTAATAGGATAGAGAAACTCCTTAATGCTTGTCATGCCTGATGGTACTTATCGCTTTTGTTAAGGTGCCAGCGCTTATTCCCATCTTGCTTATGTTAATCAAGTGGCTCCTTGCTATTTCTCCTTGCTCCGTTTTAACCTGCACGTGAAAACAGGCAAGGCTTCCTGGACAGTTTACTGTACCAGCGGGTTATAGAATATTGATAACCCGGACATGATCAAAAAATCATGTGTATAAGCCGGTTCATGATTAGTTAAAATATAATCGTAACCGCATAACTGCAACCCTTTTTGATAACCTCTCCGGCTCATATAAGTTTTACCTGGTACTAGTTAGAACCTGAAGTAACTAATATAAAGCCGGAAAGATCAAGAACCATCTCCTCAAGAAGGTTTCAATGATAGTAAAAATACTCATAAATTTTTACAGGCTCCTGATTCGAATACGATCAGAGAACCGTTCCAAAGGGGTTAAGCTAAGATTCGGATATGATCATATAACCCCCACTGGCTTTGGCGATGCCAATCTAGTGGGTATCGACAACTATGTTCTCTTTGGTTTGAATACGACCTATGTTTGAACAGGAAGCCCCCAAGTGAACATAAGAGTTGTTTAATGACGCTGATTCGAATACGATCCATGTCAGACCCAAAGGGGTTAAGCTATGATTCAAATTTGATCTTGAAGCCCCCAAGTGGGTTTGGCAATATGCCCATCAAGTGGGTATTGACAGCTATGTTCTCTTTGGTTCGAATACGACCTATGTTTGAACAGGAAGCCCCCAAGTGACCAAGGCTAGATTCAGATATGATCGTAAGCCGGACCAAAGGAAAAGCCGGATTCAGATATGATCCGTCCCCTGTTGGTAGTGTCCATCACCTGATAAAGAAAACATGAAATATTCTTTATGGGAAAAAAGGACAGAGGTCCTGCTTTATTGCTTTATATAATATGTACATTATAGAAAGTATTTTAAAGAAGAAACTTAAGTATAGTAAGGCCAGAGATGAGCTATATTCCACGGCCGGCGGGTCTCCTCCTCCGATTTAAATGAGTACTTGCGCTCTCGAATATCGATGAGATAATATGAGCTGTTGTGCAGATTCTTGCTGACCACAAAGGGTCCTTCCCAGGGCGGGGATAGCTTGTGCATGTCAGACTGATCCTGGATGAGCCAGAGCACCAAGTCGCCTTCCTGAAAGGTTCTGCTCCTAACCCGGCGGCTGTGATAGCGGCGCAGGTCTTGCTGGTAAATCGCCGAGCGGGCTATTGCCAAGTCTCGCTCCTCGTCCAACAAGTCAAGTGCATCTTGATGAGCCTTTTCGTTATCCGCCTCAACGTAAGCCGCCACTCGAGGAGAGTCGTGCCGGATGTCACTTGGCAGGACCGCTTCTGCTCCATAGACCATGAAGAAAGGTGTGTATCCCGTGGATCTGTTAGGCGTAGTGTTGATGCTCCATAACACGGAGGGTAATTCCTCCACCCAACAACCCGGAGTCCACTGTAAAGGGACCAGGAGCCGGGGCTTGATGCCTTTCAGGATCTCTTGATTAGCTCTCTTGGCTTGACCATTGGATTGAGGATGAGAAACAGACGAAACATCAATCCGGAGATGTTCTCTTTGACAGAACTCTTCCTTGGCACCCTTAGAGAGATTAGTGCCATTATCAGTTATAATGCTATGTGGAAAGCCAAAACGAAAGATCACCTTTTTTAGGAACTGAACCGCTGTGGCTGCATCACACTTACTGACCGGCTCTGCCTCAACCCACTTGGTAAACTTGTCCACTGCCACTAGCAGGTGTGTCTTTTTGTCCTTAGACCTTTTGAAAGGTCCAACCATGTCAAGCCCCCAAACTGCAAACAGCCAGGTGATTGGGATCATCCTTAACTCTTGAGCCGGAACATGAGCTCGTCGTGAGAACTTTTGACACCCGTCACATTTACTGACCAGGTCCTCTGCATTAGCATGAGCCGTCAACCAGTAGAAACCAAGACGAAAAGCCTTGGCTACGAGGGATTTTGACCCGGCGTGATGGCCACAATCTCCTTCATGGATCTCACGGAGTATTTCCTGGCCTTTTGTAGGTGATACGCAGCGTTGAAATGCTCCCATGACGCTGAGGTGATGTAACTCGCCGTTAACAATTGTCATGGATTTAGAGCACCTGACGATTTGTCTTGCCAACGTCTCATCCTCCGGTAATTCACCCCGGGTCATATAAGCCAAGTAAGGCACTGTCCAATCTGGGATAACATGAAGGGCCGCCACCAGCTGTGCCTCCGGGTCTAGCACTGCTAGGTCTTCCTCGGTAGGTACCTTGACAGAAGGGTTATGTAACACATCAAGAAAGGTGTTGGGCGGCACCGGCTTACGTTGTGATCCCAACCAGCTTAAAGCATCAGCCGCCTCGTTCTTCCTTCGATCAATGTGCTCCACTTGATAACCCGTGAAGTGACCAGCCACAACATCTACGGTACAGATTAACTTCCACAAATCTTCAATGTATCCCATTAATGTGACTGATCTGGTGGCTACTGAGCTTGCTGCTTTTTTTGGCTGTAAATTAGGAATGATGCCATTCACATATCTGGGGCTACCTGTTGGAACCACTAGGCCAAAAATTGTGGATCTTCTTCCCTTGGTGGACTGTATGGAAAGGAGATTGACAGCAAGTTCTTGGTTCTTGCCCCAAGGAAGCAGGTTGCAGCTTGTTAATTCTGTAATCTCTTCTTTGCCTATTTTCTTCCTTTGTACCCTATCAATCCCTGAAGGTATTTTAAAACAACTTGAAAGGATACAAAGGCAGTGTTTATGGAGGAAATATGGGCAGGAGAAGGGCCACTCTTTAGCTGCTTGGCCTCTGGTTTTGCAGTGCCCAGGCAAAGGGGGGCTTGGAATCTTAAATCTGGGGTTGCAAAACCAAGCTCATTATTGAAGTTTCTCAACAAATTCTACAACAAAATGGATGTGCCTTGGGTTCATTTAATTTGGGACTCATATTACTTTGAGCAAATCCGCATGGCACCACCCTATGTGGCTCTTTACGGTGGAAAGATGTTTGCAAGTTAATGGACTCTTCGAGGCGATTCTTCGGAGTTCATGTTCACAGAGGTGACACTGTTTTTTTCTGGGCTGATCACTGGCAAATTGGGAACAGTCAAATGCCTCTTCTGGAAAGGTTTCCTAGACTGTATTCATTTTGTCTACAGAAACAACTTTCAGTTAAAGAAGTCTTTCAGGTTGATTCTTTGGAGGATCTGTTCTTCCTGCCACTCACTCACCAAGCTCATCAAGAGCTTCAGCAGCTTGAGTCACTTATGAGCTCTTTCATTCTGGATTCCAGTGGTAGTGATATCTGGACATGGAGGCATGGAAAGCAATCAACCTATACTGCAAAAAGGTTTTATGAATTTGCTTACCAGCCTATGGTCTCAAACCCCCTTTTGAGTTGGATTTGGAAGAGTTGCTGCACAATGTCAATTAAAATGTTTGCCTGGTTAGTCATAATGGACAGGATTAATACCAAGGATATGATTCAAAGAAGGAAGTGGAGGATTCATGATGGGCCACAGTGTGTTCTTTGCCCAACAAGGGCCTTGGAAGACAGAAATCATCTTTTCTTCCAGTGCAATTTCAGTGTTCGTGTTTGGGTTTATTTGCAGATCCCATGGAAAGACAGTCAAGATATGGTGGACATTGCATTGCATGCGAAGAAGGAATTCAAAGAGCCTTTCTTTGCTGAAGTGGTGTTTACTGCCTGGTGGAATATCTGGAAAGTCAGAAATGACAGGGCATTCAGGAACATCACTCCCTCCTTCAGAGCATGGAGATCTGGATTCATTCATGACCTCACTCTGCTTTCTCACAGAATCAAGCAGAAGCACAAGGATGCTCTACTAAAATGGATTGATTTCCTTCCCCCTTGAAGGGAGTGTCTATACTCTTTCTCTGTACATCCTTTCTTTCTTCTGTATAGTTTCCTTTTGCTGTTCTTTTTCTTTTTTCTTTCTTTGCTTTCTTTCCTCAATTCGAGGAACACCTTGTACTTATTCTGTTTTGCCTTGCTTTCAATAAAATGCTGTGGGGTGTAAGCCCTGCAGTCTTCAAGTCAAAAAAAAAACATCTACGGTACGACGATAAGCCACCATGAGGGGGTCTTTGGAATCCCACTTGCCCGACACTTGTTGAGCCACCAAATCTAAGTCGCCCAAGCATCGTACCCGGCTTAAGTTCATCTCCTTAGCCACCCGGAGACCATGGAGTAATGCCTAATATTCAGCTGCATTGTTAGTACATGGAAACATGAGCCGAGTACATAGGAAAATTTGTCACCTCGAGGGAAGTTAACACCACTCCAGCCCCGAGCCTTCTAGCTGCCTAGACTCGTCAAAATGAATAGTCCAAGATGTATTATCCGGCTTCTCCTCGTGGGCTTGCAACTCTGTCCAATCATTAATGAAGTCCACCAATGCTTGAGACTTAATAGCTGTCCAGGGGCATGTATTTCAAACCATGAGGCCCAAGCTCAATAGCCCACTTGGCGACTCGCCTTGTGGCCTCCTGTTCAATGATGTCTCCCAAAGGCGTAACTTACCACGCTTATAAGATGGCTTAGAAAATACTGCTTCAACTTCTGGTTTGCCATGAACACCCCATAAACAAGCTTCTGCCAATGAGGATACCTTTGCTTGGATTCAATGAGCACCTCATCGATGTAGTAAACCGTCGTTGAACCGATGCTCCTCACCGCTTCCTTACGCTCCACCATGATGGCCACGCGACGGCTCGTGAATTGGCAGCCACATATAATAGCATAGGCTCTTTGTCAATTGGAGCCGCAAGAACCGCGGCTCGCACAATTGTCTCTTTAAGTCCTCAAAAGCAGCATCAGCATCACCCAAACAAAAGTGTCCTCATCTCCAAACAAAAGTGTCGGTTTTCTTCATCATCTGATACAATGGGATGACTTTCTCACCGAGCCGACTTATGAACCGACTTAAGGCAGCGACGCGACCCACCAGTCACTGAACATCATTGATGCACGCCGGTTTAGCCAGAGAGGTGATCGCCTTAATCTTCTCCGGGTTAGCTTCGATGCCTCTGTTGGACACCAGAAAACCCAAAAGCTTTCCTGCAGGAACACCAAACACACATTTGGCCGGGTTAAGCATCATCTTGTAGACCCGGAGATTATCAAAGGTCTCCTTTAAGTCGGATATCAAGGTTTCCTTTTCTTTGGACTTCACCACAATGTCATCCACATAAGCATGGACATTACGTCCAATTTGGTCGTGCAAACAGGGCTCCGCTCGACCACTTCAAACATCAACTTCTCATCTCGAGTCATGTTCATCTACAAAAGCCACCTCCAAATAATCCTGCTAACCTGGTAAGCCGACTTACCGTGGACTTGACTCCATGGAAAACAAAGTGTTGATGTTCTCATATGTTTATCACCAATCCCATGCTACCGAAGGTCTCAGAGAAGGATGTTGATGCTACTACCCCATCCATGAGCACTTTGGTGAACTTATATCCACCAACTTGAGGCGCCACTACCAAAGCCAACTCGACCGGTTATCGAATTCACGGAGGATGATCCTCCCTGCCCATATGATGGGCTGCTCGATCAGTTGGGGAACGAGTAATTTCAAAAATTCCTACGCACACGCAAGATCATGGTGATGTATAGCAACAGGAAGGGAGTGTATCTTCATACCCTTGAAGATCGCTAAGCGGAAGCGCTTATCAACGCTGTTGATGTAGTTGTATCGCCTTCACGATCCGACCGATCCAAGTACCGAACGCACGGCACCTCCGAAGTTCTCGCACATCGCTCAGCTTGATGACGCCCTCGCCTCGATCCAGCAAGAAGACTAAGTAGTAGATGAGTTCCGCAGCACGACGGCATGGTGACGCTTATTGGTGAAGAACAATCTCCGCAGGCTTCGCCAAGCACTACTTAAAACTATGACGGCGATAAGCTAGAGGGGACGGGCTGCCGCACACGGCTTGGTGTTTCTTGATGTGTCTTTGGTGCTAGCCCTGTCCTCTATTTATATTTTGAGACTTGGGGTCAAAACTTGAGTAAAGCCTCCACAAAGTCGGTTTCACCGAAAGGCAAGAGTCCTTCGATTCCAGGCCAGACGCCAGTGGTTCCTTGCGGCGTTGGACCTGACACGCCAGGACCTCAAGGCTCGCCTCGGACTCCGCAAAACTTCCTTTGCGCTTCCAAAACCTTGTGGGCTTTCCCTTTGGCCCAAATAACGGTTCTCGCACTCCAAACATTTCGGAAACATCCGAACCCTTCCGTGAATTCGAACCCTTCCGGAGAGCAAACACTATTATCCCATATATCAAACTTTATCTCCTGACCATTTCGAGTTCCTCGTCATGTCCATGATCTCATCTCGGGACTCAACAACATTCGTTACCAACATGCATAACTCATATAATACTATATCACAACTAAACGTTAAGTTTAATGGACTTACTACGGTTCGAGAACTATGTAGACATGACCAAGACACGCTTCCGTCAATAACCAATAGCGGGACCTGGATGCCCATATTGGCTCCTACATGTTCTACGAAGATCTTTATCGGTCAAACCGCATAACAACATACGTTGTTCCTTTGTTATCGGTATGTTACTTGCCCGAGATTCGATCGCTCGGTATCCAATACTTAGTTCAATCTCTATACGCAAGTCTCTTCACTGCATTACGTAATGCATCATCTCGTAACCAACTCATTGGTCACATTGCTTGCAAGGCTTATAGTGATGTGCATTATCGAGAGGGCCCAGAGATACCTCTCCCACAATCGAGTGACAAAACCTAATTTCAAATACGCCAACTCAACATGTACCTTTGGAGACACCTGTAGTACTTCTTTATAATCACGCAGCTATTGCCAGGACGCTTGGTAGTACCAAAGTGTTCCTCCGTAAACGGAGTTGCATAATTCTCATAGTTACAGGAACATGTATAAGTCATGAAGAAAGCAATAGCAACATACTAAACGATCAAGTGCTAGGCTAACGGAATGGGTTTATGTCAATCACATCATTCTCCTAATGATGTGATCCCGTTAATCAAATGACAACACATGTTTATGGTTAGGAAACATAACCATCTTTGACTAATGAGCTAGTCAAGTAGAGGCATACTAGTGACATTATGTTTGTCTATGTATTCACACATGTATCATGTTTCCGGCTAATACAATTCTAGCATGAATAATAAACATTTATCATGAAATAAGGAAATAAATAATAACTTTATTATTGCCTCTAGGGCATATTTCCTTCAGCCTCCCACTTGCACTAGAGTCAATAATCTAGTTCACATCACCATGTGATTTAACATCAATATTCATATCTCAGATATGATTAACACCCATAGTTCACATCGTCATGTGACCAACACCCAAAGGTTTTACTAGAGTCAATAATCTAGTTCACATTGCTATGTGATTAACACCCAAAGAGTACTAAGGTGTGATCATGTTTTGCTCGTGAGAGAAGCTTAGTCAACGGTCCGCTATATTCAGAGTCGTATGTATTTTGCAAATATTCTATGTCTACAATGTTCGCATGGAGCTACTTAGCTAATTGCTCCCACTTTCAATATGTATCCAGATTGAGACTTAGAGTCATCCGGATCGGTGTAAAAGCTTGCATCGTTGTAACTTTTTACGGCGGGCTCTTTTATCACCTCCATAATCGAGAGACATCTCCTTAGTCCCCAGTAAGGATATTCTTGACCGCTGTCCAAAGGATCTACTCTTAGATCAAAATTGTATTCCTTTGTCAAACTCGTAGCAAGGTATACAATAGGTCCTGGTTCACAAGATAGCATACTTTATAGAACCTATGACTGAGGCATAGGGAATGACTTTTCATTCTCTTTCTATTTTCTGCCATGGTCGGGTCTTGAGTCTTACTCAACTTCACACCTTTGCATCACAGCAAGAACTCCTTCTTTGACTGCTCCATTTTGAACTATTTCAAAATTTATCAAGGTATGTACTCATTGAAAAATCTTATCAAGCGCTTTGAACTATCTATATAGATCTTGATGCTCAATGTGTAAGCAGCTTCACGGAGGTCTTGCTTTGAAAAACTCCTTTCAAAACACTCCTTTATGCTTTGCGTATCAATTCTACATTATTTCCGATCAACAATATGTCATTCACATATACTTATCGTAAATGTCAGAGTGCTCCCACTCACTTTCTTGTAAATACAAAGCTTCTCCAAAAGTCTCAGATAAAACCATATGCTTTGATCAACTCATCAAACGTATATTCCAACTCCGAGATGCTTGCACCAGTCCATAGATGGATCACCGGAGCTTGCACACTTTGTTAGCATCTTTAGGATTGACAAAACTTTCTCGTTGCATCATATACAACTCTTCTTAATAAATCCATTAAAGAATGCAGTTTTGACATCCTTTTGCCAGATTTCATAAAATGTGGCAATTGCTAACATGATTCGACAGACTTTTAAGCATCGATATGAGTGAGAAAAACTCATCGTAGTCAACATCTTGAACTTTGTCAAAACCTTTTTCGACAAATCTAGCTTTGTAGATAGTAACACTACTATCAACGCCTGCCTTCCTCTTGAAGATCCATTTATTTTCTATGGCTTGCCGATCATCGGAAAGTCAATCAAAGTCCACACTTTGGTCTCATATATGGATCCCATCTTAGATTTCATGGCCTCAAACCATTTCATGAATCTGGGCTCATCATCACTTCCTCATAGTTCGTAGGTTTACCACGGTCTAGTAACATGACTTTCGTAACAGGATTACCGCATCACTCTAGTGCGGACCGCACTGAAGACCCACGAGGTTCTCAGAGTAACTTGATCTCAAGTTTCATGATCAATATCATTAGCTTCCTCACTAATTGGTGTAGGAATCATCGAACTGATTTCAGTGATGGACTATTTTCTAATTCAGAGAAGGCACAGCTATTTCATCAAGTTCTACTTTCCTCCCACTCACTTCTTTCGAGAGAAACTCCTCTCTAGAAAAGATCCATTTTTAGCAACGAATATCTTGCCTTCGGATCTATGATAGAAGGTGTACCCAATAGTTACTTTTTGGTATTCTATGAAGACGCACTTCTCCAATTTGGGTTTGAGCTTATCAGGATGAAACTTTTTCACATAAGCATCGCAGCCCTCAACTTTAAGAAACAACAACTTGGGTTTCTTGCTAAACCACGCTCATATGCTGTCGCCTCAACGGATTTAGATGGTGCCTTTTAATGTGAATGCAACTGTCTCTAATGCATAACCCCAAAACAATATTGGTAAATCAAGAAGAGACATCATAGATCGCACCATATCCTATAAAGTGCGGTTACGACGCTCGACACACCATAACGCTGTGGTGTTCCTGTGGCGGAGCTGTGAAACTATTCCACATTGTTTTAATTGAAGACCAAACTCAGAATCAAATATTCGCCTCCTGATCGATCGCGAAACTTTATTTTCTTGTTACGACGATTTTTCCACTTCACTCAAATTCTTTGAACCTTTCAACTATTTCTGACTTATGTTTCATCAAGTAGATATACCCATATATGCTCAAATCATCTTGTGAAGGTCAAAAATAACGATATTTGCCACGAGCATCAACACTCATTGGATTGCATACATCGGTATGTATTATTTCTAATAAGTCAAGAGCTCGCTCCATTGTTCAAGAATGAGTTTCACCATCTTGCCCAAAATGCACGGTTTGTAAGCATCAAATGATTCATAACCAAGTGATTCCAAAAACCCATCAGCATGGAGTTTCTTCATACGCTTTACACCGATATGACCCAAACGGCAGAGCCACAAATAAGTTGCAATATCATTATTAACTTTGCATCTTTTGGCATCAATATTATGAATATGTGTATCACTACGATCGAGATCCAACAAACTATTTTCATTGGGTGTATGACCATTAAAGGTTTTATTCATGTAAATAGAACAACAATTATTCTCTGACTTTAAATGAATAACCATATTGCAATAAATATGATCAAATCATATTCATGCTCAACGCAAACTCCAAATAACATTTATTTAGGTTTAACACTAATCCCGAAAGTATAGGGAGTGTGCGATGATGATCATATCAATCTTGGAACTACTTCCAACACTGATTGTCACTTCCCCTTCAACTAGTCTCTATTTATTCTGTAATTCCTGTTTCGAGTTACTAATCTTAGCAACCGAACAAGTATCAAATACTGTGGATTACTATAAACACTAGTAAGGCACACATCAATAACTCAGATATCAAATATACCCTTGTTCTCTTTGCCATCCTTCTTATCCACCAAATATTCAGGGCATTTCCGCCCAAAGGACTATTTTTTGCAGGTAAGCACTCGCCTGTGCTTTGGTCCAGCTTTGGGCTTCTTCGTGGGAGTGTCAACTTGCTTGTCATTCTACTTGAAGTTCCCTTTCTTTGCTTTGCCCTTTCTTTAAACCAGTGATCTTGTAAACCATCAACACTTGATGCTCTTTTTTGATTTCTACCTTCGCCGATTTCAACATCACGAAGAGCTCAAGAATCATTTTTCGTCATCCCTTGCATATTATAGTTCATCACGAAGTTCTAGTAACTTAGTGATGGTGACTAGAGAATTCACAATCACTATCTTATCTCGAAAATTAACTCCCACTTCATTCAAGCGATTGAAGTACCTGCATAATCTGAGCACATGCTCAAGAGTCGAGCAATTTTCCATCTTTTAGCTATAGAACTTGTTGGAGAATCTATATCTCTCAACCTCGGTATTTGCTTGAAATATTAACTTCAATTCCTCGAACATCTACAATGGTCCATGATGTTCAAAATGTCTTTGAAGTCCCGATTCTAAGCTATTAAGCATGGTGCACTAAACTATCAAGTAGTCATCATATTGAGCTAGCCAAACGCTCATAACGCCCAAGACTCGCCTCTCGCAATAGGTATTTTACCTAGCGTGCATCAAGGACATAATTCTTTATGCAACAATGAGGATAAACCTCGATCACCGATCCAATCCGCATCATTGCTACTAACATTTTTCAACACAATTTTCTAGGAACATATCAAAATAAACATATGAAAGCAACAATGCAAGCTATCTGATCTACAACATAATTTGCAAAATACTACCAGGACTAAGTTCATGACAAATTTAAGTTCAATTAATCATATTACTTAAGAACTCCCACTTAGATGACATCTCTAGTCATTTAAGTGATCACGTGATCCAAATCAACTAAACCATGTCCCATCATCATGTGAGATGGAGAAGTTTTCAATGGTGAACATCACTATGTTGATCATATCTACTATATGATTCACGCCGACCTTTCTGTCACAAGGCGATGGCGGGCGCTGCACCTATGGGGCCGGGACGGCCCTTCGTGAGTTCGGCACGAGGGCGGAGGCTGCGGAGAGCAGATCGAGACGATGCGCGCTGGGATTTTTACCCAGCTTCGTCGCGATGGTCGCGCAGAAACCCTACCGCTGCTTAGTGTTGTATTGCGCCGAGCTTGAAGAGCTACAGATGGCTGCCCGAGCGTGAGAGTTGCAATGAGTCGAAACTCGTGAGGGTAGCTAAATGATCTGGACCCCTCAGAGTTGTGAATCATCGGAACCTCCTCTACGCCAGGCATGGGCCTCCTTTATAGGGCAAGGGTCACCGACAGTGTCAACGAGGGTAGAGGGGTAAAATGTAAAAGAGGTGGTAGTTGGAACAGCTAAGGAACAAAGGTGCTACCATAAAGGCATGAACAAAGGGATTCTACCTACTTTTGACAGAGGGGACAAGAGCATTAATGCCTGCCATTGCCGCCCCCAAAAGCTCCCGCCTTATGCATTCTCCGCTTGCCACGGGCGATGGAGCCACCACCGGGGAGTGCCACCGCACCTCTCATGCAAAGATAAGCCACCGCCACGCTGCTCGGGAGAAAGCTAAAGGCGACGCCAAGCGATGAGCCTGAGGCGGGCACGCCAGAGCAGCTCTCCCGCAAGCACCTTGCCGGGTCTTGATCTTGCTGGCCCGGAGCTTGTCTGGCTCAGGACTTGCCGCCTCCTCGGCCTTTGCCGGGCGCGGAGAAGGCCGAGGCATGTCTTTGTGATGATGATTTCTAGTCTCCCGGCGCAGCTCCACTTGCCGTGGACTTGCGTGAGTGATGTAGTCTTTGAGCCCCGAACGGCTTCCCGGCAAGCCCCTTGCCGGGTCTTAAGCTTCGTCCTTGTACACTTTGTTCTTGAATGGCTTGGTAGTGGAGCGGAACATGATTCTCCGGCAAGCATTTGGTGGATCCAAAGCTGGGAGCTGCAGCTGCTTGCAGCACAAGTTGGGGTACCGAGGTACCCCTACCTTAGTACACCGACAGAGCTCCTCTGCTCAATACACACGGTGCCGAAAGGTCATGGGCTGTGCCCAAGATAAAGGCACGGCACACGGGTTTTAAGCCCATGGCGCCGATTGCCAGATCCGCCGCTTCAAACGGCACGCGCGCCGATTGGCGCAGGCTGGGAGGCGTGGGCGGCGATGCAGCTTTAAGGCATCCACCCCTGTGATCGTGGCGCAGAGGTCGCCACCTGGGCCGCCCGGCCTGGCTGGCCACGCTGCCCCCATGCATGGGGGTCGGGCGGCGGGTGGAAGGCCGAGCCACGGGGCGGAGAGGGCGAGTCGCCCGCCGCCTCCGCCTTCTCGCTTTTGATTGGTTGAGCGGGCGTTGAGTCTCCACCGCCCCTTTAAAAAGGGGCGGAAGGGGAGCACAATGGCCGACTCATCCTCTTCTTCGCCTTCATCTTCCGCTCTCCTTGCCACCATGGAAGGAGGGAACCCCAGCCTTTCGACGGTGGCAGCGAGGGTCGCTTAGGCAGCGCACCACCTCGTCTCCCGCCCCCGTGGGCGTGGAGCCAGCCACGAGAGGGAGAGGGAGGGGCGTGGCCGTGACGCAGGCCGAGGGCGTGGCCGAGGCGGGCGGGGAGAGGCGGTCGGTGATGTGCCTCTGTCCTCCGGGCGCCTCCCTCACCATGGCGCGTCCACACCGGAGATGACCTCGAGCCCTTTCACTGCTTCGCTGGCGCTTGCCGCCGCCTCCGGCTGCCGTGGTCCCTTGCGCAGCCTCTGGGCACGGCGCTGCCACCGCCACGCCTCCTAGGCGCTCATTCCGCTTCTTCCGGACAAGCTCTTCTTGCCGGGTCTCTCTCCCCGGCAGTTTATCTTGCCGGAGCTCTCAGTCCTACCTCCCTAACTCGGTAACAGAGAAACAGAGAGGGATCACGGCACCTTATCTTTTAATTTGTGTTCCCTCGGCATCGCCTGTATTTAAGAACTTGTAACCCTCTCTATCATGTTTTTCATCCACCATGGACTTGTACTAAACTGGATGTTTTTAATGAGAAGAGGGAAAGCCTTGCCGGATCGAGCCTTTTACTTGATCACTGTCTTCTGTGTTCTCACGCTATCGGGGAGCTTGTCAGGCGAACACGCTTTTATCGGTCAGCGGACAGCACCTCATTGGCGTGTCGCCCCCGCAAGCAACCTTGGCTTGGCCATTATGACGCTTTTAATCGTTGCCGGGTGCTCGGAAGCAAGATAGGGTGCAATGGCACATTTGTGTTTGTTGAGCGGACTCGAAACAAACCAAGCACGCGAATCGGACCACCACTCGTTCCTCCACGCACGGGTTTTTGCAAGATACGCCTGCTCAAAGACGAGCCCCCGCATTCTGCCAGCCCATAAGAGGATGCATGATGAGGG
>JAHHZJ010000656.1:0-45070 GCA_021437245.1 Aegilops speltoides | reverse complement strand
GCTCCCCTAAATTTGTGCATTATTTAAGATTTTGCTTGAATGCAAATGCACAATCGAAGGATCATGGGTCACTCTTCCATGTCACATACATCTTGGTGGAGCGACAAAATGATAAGAATGAAAGATGAACCCAATCACCAAGACATGAGTAAATGGTCATACAAGATGGGAATGGCATATGATAAGCATTAAGCACACATTAAAGCATAGTACCACCAAGCACTCATTAAGGTAGAATCAAACGGAGTATCAAACACACCAATGTCTCAAAACCAAAAGTATCTCAAAGAAACCGCAAAAAGAACGAAAGAGCAAAAGCGACAACAAGACTCTCTCCCAAGTCCTATGATCTATACAATTTCTCCCTCTGGCAACAAGTTACCAAAAAGTTCAAAAGCATAGAGCTAAGCCCACGGGACTCTCACCGGCCCCTTCCGGTTGATGTCGGAGGGATATGACAAAGATCGGCGAAGACTTCACGATGTCCTGCGGAGGAGGGTCACGAGCCGGAGCTTGAGTAGGAGCAACCGATGGAACTGTGGAGGTGCCAGTGTAGTCCCGTGTCGGCCATCGAATAGCAAATGATCGGGGTCCTTTGGGAACCGGAGTACCTTGATGAGAATCCGGACTAAGTCATCCTCGATCTCACGATAAGCTCTTCCTTCTCCCGCTTTGCTTCCTCAATGTTCCGCGAGCTTGTTGACAAATACTTGCACTTCAATCCACGCCCGGAGCGTGGATCTTGTCCTCAACAATCCTTCTAAGCTCTCCGAGACTGCATAATGCTGGCAGCGTTGTTCAACCTTTTGAGTAGCTTCAAGAATCTCTCCAAACTCTTTGGTTTAGCGCCGCCCGCTTCTTGTCGAGGCTTTAGCAGCTTCGATCTTGGCTTGACCTTCAACAGATGTCGGATCCTCCTCATTCATCACAACAACATTGTCTTCATGCTCGCTGCAATGGTAAATGTTCTCTATCCAACAAGAATGTGCCCGTAAAACTTGGCATTGATAAGCATCCAATCAGGGCAAATCCACACGACCTTTTCGCTCACCGCAATCCTCTTAATGGTCTCTACCATCAAGTCCATCACCTTGAAAGGTGCTTTCATCAAGTATGTGCAGCATGTTGATAGAGTATCCTCCGATCATGCGATGATCTCCGATTTGGGCATCAAGGTATGCCTCAAAATGGTATTAGTGGTAGGTAGGCCGCCTGAGATAGTAGATCGAGCCGAGCCTCCAATTCCCAATCTTTGCGGAACCTCTTTGTACATGTTCTTCATGGATTCATGATTCTTCTTGGAATCCCATATACATCAATATCATCTTCGCGAACCGAGCATTCGAATTTCTGCCCATTCTTCAAAAGAAGAAAATTTGACCTTCACCATCCATACAATCTTTCCATCGTAGAAGTGAGCTGGCATAGAATTGCATAATCATCTCATCGCTCCAACCGGTCAATTTCTGACCTACAAAATCTGCAACGCCACAAGCAAAGGAAACTTTCATGCACATGTGGAAAGAAATCTCAGGTTTTCTGTCAATGTACTTCCAAATAAATATCTTGTGTCCATGATTATGGGCTTCTTGTCCATCAAAGAAACAGATAGAAGTCCGCGTCCTCGTGTGAAACTGGGATCTACAGTAGCTTTCTCCTCACGCATATGGGCGCTTTGTCTCCATAGCCTAAGACCTCTATCTTTCCTTGCCTTCATATCCTCACTTGAGGATGAGCATCATTATGTAGTGGCGTTTTGATAAGTTTCAGCCAACCGGTCCTTCATCGCTCTACCGTGGCACATCATCCTTGTTCTTTTCAGACGCTGGAATGTTCCCGACGGTCTTGGCTTGGCAAAGAAGTTTGCCGGAGCTGCCTTAGCGGAGCAGATTTCTTGGCTTTGATGTGGCTCCATTAATGGCATCACCCATGAGCTTTACTTCGAGGAGTAGGCTGGGTGCTTCTCATCCTCATCCCTACCGCTGCATCATCATGCACTAATCTCTTTCTCTTGGAGGTTTTCTTCACTTTGCTTGACCGCCTCCCAAATTCAGCTTCTTAGCAAATGTATGCTTGACTTTGGTGCCCTTCTTAGTTTGTCGACCTTGTTGCTTTTTGGCAACAACCTTCCTCTTAGGCTTTGAGGTCACCTCTTCCTCAACGACAAAATCTGAGTCCTCATCATCCGAGTTCCTCTTTTCTAGCTCGTGGCGCAGGAGGCAACCACTTGGTGTACTCCTCTCACCATCATCGATGAGCTGCTAGGATCGTGACTAGTGCCCGCCTCGAATATTCGCAATGGGTGTTCCCTGTTTCCGACCCACTGCATCCATATGGGCCGAAACCCGTGAATAGATAAGGTGTAGGCAAGAGAAGAAGAGTCATCACAAAATGCGAAGTTTTTGCAAAAAAATGAGTTCAAATTCTAGTATTAGGTTTTCAAGAAGACATTTCTCGCATCGAAGTTTAAGATTCGTGAATCCAAGTGTTTAAACAGAGCTTTACACCACTTTCGTTTGACCGGGGGTTTCGGTCCCGCCGAAAACACTAGGGTTTCACAGAATTTTCATTTCGTCACACCGATTTGACAACTCGGTTGGACCGGGGTGCGTAATGGCCATAGGCCAAATCGGTCATACCGAAACTATAAAATCGGTCTCACCGAGATGTGTTCCGGGAAAACTAACCCTAAAACTTTTACTCAATCTAGTTCAAACGAACTAATCCGTGCAGGAGGATTTCAATCGTGGCAAGATTCTAGGCAATCCAAACGCATTGAATCGGAGATGGGAGCACGAGGGATCAAACTCACCCTAACTTGGTGGAGTTTTTTTCCACGGCAACGGCCGAGGAGATGTCCGCTGACGGCGAGGAGACCGAGGCGAGGGCGGCAAAGCAAGGGCCACGATCCGGAGACCAAGGCGACGGCAAAGAAGGGTGGGGGCAAACGCTTGAAGGAGAAATCAACGCTACGCCCTGAGTATATATATTCTTGTTTGGTGGGACCGAAGTAAAACCTCGGTGGCACGAGATGGATAACTGCTAGGCGTTATGCACTTCCACGCCGAAAATCACAACTCGGTTTCACCGAGGTGAAAACCTAGATCCTTTAAATGCTTTCTGCCAACCGAGTTTGAGTGAGTTGGTCCGACCAAATCAATTAGAAGGTTTTGGAAATTAGCATTTGACGGATCGGGGTCCGAAAGTGCCCTCACCCGAGGGTCCAAAATGACCTGTTCAAAATTTGTGATGTAAGCATGAATAGAATTTGAGACAAGAAAGCATAGATAGCTAGGAGGTATTTAGGCATTCTTGTCCATCCATTTGGTCGAAAAATCAAAACGACCAAAACAACAAATGGATGTCCTTGAATGGATAAAATCATGCATCCAACATGCTCACACAATAAGATAGCAAATGAAATATGTGTCAAACATGCACAATCAAAACTCTAGCTACTATCACACAATTTGTCGATGACTAGGTCATCTTTATATGAGTATATTGACTTAGGAGCCAAATGAACATTTGATCATAGGTCATACTATCATTTAAGCACAAGGGGGTTACCACTTTTACATAAAGCATTGATGTGTTCACATCATTTGAAGATGCTTTAGCTCAATTTTTAGAGCAAAGCCCCCTAGATGTGAGAACCCCTTTAAAGGGTCAAACTAACCTTGGGTTGTCGAGAAGACTTCATGTAGATGTTGAAGATGTGGATGCTCAATGTTGATGGAGATCATCAAGAGTTGGGAGCAACCTTTGATTCGGCACTTTCAATACCTACATGGGTTAGTCCCACAAGGAACAAAAGGATATCCATGGACATAGATTGAAGTTCACAATAGATGATGTCCATGAAAGCAATGATTACCTTGTCCCTTGACTTACCAACAAGAGGGTTTGTGACTCCATGAACTAGTGCACGATGTAAGTTGATTGCACAAGTTTTTGCCAAAATGAATGTGAGTGAAGTATGTTTGGGGAGTCACCCTCAAGAACTTTCTATTCTTTCTTCCGGATCCACATCATCTTGATGGGAATCCTTGGGGGTAGGAGCTTGACGGTAGAACTTGACGCTTCCTTGGGAACCCACTTGACCATGGCTTGAGGTGCTTCAACAAATTCATCAATCTCCTCTTGAAGCTTGTCCTTGCCTTTTAGCTTGTGGTCTTGTGGTGGAAGGTCATCTTGAGCTTGTTCCACATTGGAAGAAGTAGGATCATACTTCCCTTTTGAGGAACAAACTGTGGAGTAGGATATTGACCTTTTCTTTCCCATTCAACACCTTCGGCGTTGAACTTTTGCTCAAAACCAATTCCTTGATTCTTCCTGCCTTCCTTGCTTAAGTAACAATTTTCTCAAAGTTCTTGCTTCCCAAGGCTTTTGTAACACCTTTTCTATGATACCTTTCAATAAACTATTTTCTTGCTCAAGTGTAACTTGGCTTGAAACATTGTTAGTGGAATCAAGAGAACTACTAGAAGCAACAACATTGGATTTAGATGGTTATTGTTACTACTAGAGGAAGAATTTTTCTTATGCTTGTCATGCTTAGACTTAGTGGGTGGCAAGAAATTAGACAAGAGAAGTCGCTTGGCAAGATATGAAGAACTCTTCTTTCAAGATCGCCATTGATTGCTTTTAGAAACTCATGTTTTGCTCTAGAGTGAGCTTTCCGGCAGCTTCTCATGAGATCTTAGGAGCCTCTATGATCTTCTTGAGTTGTTTCATGAGCTAATTTAAGAGTGTTTAGTTCTTTAGTTAGACGCTCAATCTCCTTCATAGCATTGTCATTCGAATTTCTTCTCGACTATAAAGACTACTAGCATGTTCATCGTTACTAGGTTCATTGGATTTATCATGTAAGAGCTCATCTTCACCAAGCAAGTCATCCTCATCACTATTGAAGTCAATGAATTTAGGTGTGATACCTTGGGACCTTTAGCCATGAAGCATCTTCCAATTCCCTCATTTGGTGAATCAAATAAGTCGAGGGAGTTGGAGTTGGAGGATACGAGCAAGACCGCAACACCTTTCATCTTGACTGTAGTCGGAGTTGGAGTGATAGCTTCCTTTCGATTGATTTCGGAGTCGGAGCCGAGACCCATTCACCCACATGAGCTTGATGTTTTCTTCGTGTAGCTCCTTGATGACTTGTCTTTCCTCTCCAATCCTTGCTTCTCCAAGAGGGTCTTCGCTCATAACGATCATCTCTACTCCTTTCTCTTCCGAGGTGACTCATCTCTTGAGCTTCTCCTTCTTGGAGATTCTTTCTTTTGTGGGGAGTTACACTCATTTGAGTAGTGTCCGGTCTTCCACAATTGTAGAGCCATCACGACTAGAAGATTCTTTTCATCATATGATCTAGACTTTGAGCTTTCTTTGCCTCTATTCTTGTAGAATTTGTTGAAGTTCTTGACCATTAGGCTTATCTCTTCATTGGAAACTAACTTGTCACTTGAGGTTGTGGGAGCATCACTTGTAGCTTTGTAAGCACCACTTGACTTGTTGTGAAGCTCTTCCTTATCCTTAAGTGTCATCTCATGAGCAACAATTCTTCCAATGACTTTGGTTTTGAGATTCTTGTAGTTTGGCATCATTTGGATCAAAGTGCACATGGTGTCATACTTTCCATCCAAAGCTCGAGAATCTTTTGATGATGAATCGGGTCATTTCTTCGCTTCCTAAGCCGGCAATCTCATTTGTGATGAGAGCAAGCCCAGAGTACATTTCAAATAATTCTTCACCATCCTTCATCTTGAACTTGTCAAGTTGACCTTGAATAACATCTAGCTTTGATTCTTTCACGACTCTGACCTTCGCATTTCAACCAAAGTATCCCAAATCTTTTGCATTCTCAAGACGGCTGATTTTGTTGAACTCCTGACACAAGGCATTGAAGAGAATGTCACAAGCTTGAGCATTGTTTTGCAACATCCGCAATTTTCCGCTAGAAGCCGCGATCCGAATTTTTCCTTCCTCAAGAATTCACCTTGCATACCAACACAAATAATGCCCCATGCGGGGTTATGGCCAAGAATATGCATTTTCATTTTATGCTTCCAACTAGCAAAATTTGTACCATCAAAGTAAGGACCACAAAATTACCCTCACTAGACGCCATACTCTCCTAGGTTTGGAAACCAAGCTTATGGAGTCCAATGCAATGGAAACCAATACAATGGAGACCAAAGCTCGATACCACTTGTAGGATCGAAGTATGTCTAGAGGGGGGGGATTAGACTACTTGACAATATAAAATTCGCCTTTTGACAAAGAACAGGGCAGATTCACAATTATGATCAAGTCAAGCATCACCCCACACATGCAATTCTAGAGTATAGGCAGCGGAAAGTAAATTGCACATGTAGTAAAGAGAGGTGGAGAAGAGCAAACGCAATTTTGGAGACGCGTGATTTTTCTCGTGGTTTCGATAGGGGTGCTATCGCATTTCCCACGCTGATGGAGACTTCAACCCACGGAGGGTAACGGCCCAGAGTCCACGGAGGGCTCCACCCACAAGGGTCCACGGAAGCAACCTTGTTCTATTCCATCATGGCCACGCCCACGGAGGGCTAGCCTTTACTCGGTAGATCTTCACGAAGAGGCGATCTCCTTGCCCTTAGAAACTTCTTGGTTCAACTCCACATCTCGACCTGAGGCCCCGCCTTACACCTAACCAATCTAGGAGGCACCACCTCCAAAAGGTAATAGATGTTGTTGATGATGATGAACTCCTTGCTCTTGTGCTTCAAATGATAATCTCCCCAACACTCAACTCTCCTCACCGATTTGGCTGTGGTGGAAGAAAGGATTGAGGGAAAGCAACTTGGGAAGGCTAGAGATCAAGCTTCATATTGGGAGGGAGCAACTTGATCTCAACACAAGGGTAGGTAGTTCTTCTTAAATTGGTAGGAGTGGTAGTTCTTTCGATGGCTCTTCCACAATGAAGAGGGGTGGAGGGGTATTTATAGCCTCCACAAAAATCCAACTGCAACACATTTGACCAATCTTTGGGACCGGTTGACAACTTGGTGAGATCGATAGTTCAAATAATTGAACGTTGGGATTTTCTTTGGGACCAAAATACAACTCTGTAGTCCGATTCGGGCAATGACAAGAGCATGCCAATTTTGGATGACTTCATCTCTTGGTGACACCGATTTGATGGATGTATGTTGCTTGGAACTCATATTTCGGTGAGACCGAGTTTAATCGGAAAATCCGAAGTTTGCTAGGGTTTGGCTTATGGCGAGGTGGTTCATCTTGTGTGACTGAGTTTGGAATATCGGGGATCGAGATTACTTATGAGTGTATATGGCGGAAAGTTCGATAGTTTAGGAGATGTATCACTAAGCACTTGAGCAACCGATCATCATCATAACCTCATCCCCTTTAATAGTATTGGCTTTTCCTATGGACTCAATGTGATCTTGGATCACTAAACCAAAATGGAGTCTTGAGCTTTTGCCAATGCTTGCCTTAGCATTTTGAGGGGTCCACTTCTTCAGTCCTTGCCATACCCATATCACGAATCTCTCAAATAATTCTCAAGTAACTATTAGTTCAATGATATATATGTTGTTAATTACCAAACCACCCGGGATTAGTTGCACTTTCACATAGTAATGATTCTAACACCCATGGAGTCTTGGTGCGATCATGTTTTGCTCGTGAGAGAGGCTTAGTCAACGGTCTCGCAACATTCAGATCCGATGTATCTTGCAAATCTCTATGTCTCCCACTTGACTTGGTCCCGAATGGAATTGAAGGCCTCTGATGTGCTTGGTCCTCTTGTAAACTGGATTCCTTTGCCAAGGCAATTGCACCGTATTTTCAGTAAGATCTTCATTGATCCCGATGCACTAGGTATAACACCTAGATCGGAAATGAACTCCTTCATCCGCATCTTCATTTGCGCTCAAGCAGCTATGTACTCCGCTCACATGTAGATCCCGCCACGATGCTTTGTTTAGAACTGCACCAACTTACTAGCTCCACCGCTTATTAAAATACGATCCGCTTTGGATTTAAAATCGTCTCGATCGTGTCAAAGCTTGCATCGACGTAACCATTTACGACTAGCTCTTTGTCACCTCCATATACGAGAAACATATCCTTAGTCCTTTTCGTATTTCAGATGTTCTTGACCGCTGTCCAAAGGACTCCACTCGGATTACTTTGGTACCTCCGCCAAACTAATAGCAAGGCACACATCAGTCCTGTACACAAGATTGCATACATGATAGAGCCTATGGTAAGCATAGGAACTCCTTTCATTTTCTCTCTATCTTCAGTAAGGCTCGCATTGAGTCCGACTCAACTTTATACTTGTAATACGTGCAAGAACCCTTTCTTGCCTCGATCCATATTGAACCTTTTCAACACTTTATCAAGGTACGCATTGTGAAAGTCCAATCGCGCCTTGATCTATGTCTATAGATCTTAATGCCCAATATGTACGCAGCTTCACCGAGGTCTTTCATTGAAAAACTTTTATTCAAGTATCCTTTATGCTATTCAGAATTCTATATCATTTCCAATCAACAATATGTCATCCACATATAATATTAGAAATGCTACAGAGCTCCCACTCACTTTCTTGTAAATACAAAGCTCCAAAAGTCTCAGATAAAACCATATGCTTTGATCACACTATCAAAGCGCTTATTCCAACTCCGAGAGGCTTGCACTGCACCATAGATTGATCGCTGAGCTTGCACACTTTGTTAGCTCCTTAGATCGCAAAAACCTTCCGTTGCATCATATAGAACTCTTCTTCCGTAAATCCATTCAGAATGCAGTTTGACATCCATCCGCCAAATTTCATAATCATAAATGCGCAATTGCTAACATGATTCGACAGACTTAAGCATCGCACGGGTGAGAAAGTCTCATCGTAGTCAACCCTTGAACTTGTCAAAACCTTTGCAACAAGTCGAGCTTTATAGACAGCTTATATTACCATCAGCGCTGCTCTTCTTCTTAAAGATCCATTTATTCTCAATGGCTTGCGATCATCGGCAAGTCAACCAAAGTCCATACTTTGTTCTCATACATGGATCCCATCTCGATTTCATGGCCTCTAGCCATTTTATGAATCTGGGCTCATCATCGCTCTCATAGTTCGAGGTTCATCATGGTCAAGTAACATGACTTCCGTAATAGGATTACCGCACACTGTGCGGATCTTACTCGTAGACCCACGAGGTTCTCAGAGAAACTTGATCAAGTTTCATGATCAATATCATTAACTTCCTCACTAATTGGTGTAGGTGTCACAGAACTGATTTCGTGATGAACTACTTTCCAATAAGGGAGCAGGTACAATTACCTCATCAAGTTCTACTTTCCTCCCACTCACTTATTTCGAGAGAAACTCCTTCTCTAGAAAGGATCCATTCTTAGCAACGAATGTTTTGCCTTCGGATCTGTGATAGAAGGTGTACCCAACAGCCTCTTTTGGGTATCCTATGAAGATACATTCGATTTAGGTTCGAGCTTATCGGCTGAAGTTTCTTCACATAAGCATCGAGCCCCAAACTTTAAGAAACGACAACTTTGGTTTCTTGCCAAACCACAGTTCATAAGGCATCATCTCAACGGATTTTGATGGTGCCCTATTTAACGTGAATGCGCCGCTCTAAAGCATAACCCTGCACGATAGCGTAAATCAAGAAGAGACATCATAGATCGCACCATATCTAGTAAAGTACGACACGACGCTCGACACACCATTTCTTTGTGGTGTTCCGTGGGGAGTTGCAAACTATTCCGCATTGTTTCAAATGTAAACCAAACTCGTAACTCAAATATTCTCCTCCACGATCGATCGAGAAAGTTTATTTCTTGTTACGATGATTTTCCACTTCACTCAAATTCTTTGAACTTTTCAAATGTTTCAGACTTGTGTTTCATTAAGTAGATATACCCATATCCGCTCAAATCATCTATGAAGGTGAGAAAATAACGATATCCGCCACGAGCTTTAACATTCATCTGACCACATACATCTGTATGTATGATCTCCAACAAATCTTTTGCTCTCTCCATAGTACCAGAGAACGGTGTTTTAGTCATCTTGCCCATGAGGCACAGTATAAGTACCAAGTGATTCATAATCAAGTGATTCCAAAAGTCTATCAAGATGGAGTTTCTTCATGCGCTTTACAATCGATATGACCTAAACGGCAAGCACAAATAAGTTGCACTCTCATTATCAACTCTGCATCTTTTGGTTTCGACATTATGAATATGTGTATCACTACTTTCGAGATTCAATAAAATAGACCACTCTTCAAGGGTGCATGACCATAAAAGATATTACTCATATAAATAGAACAACCATTATTCTCGATTAAATGAATAACCGCTCGCATCAAACAAGATCCAGATATAATGTTCATGCTCAACGCCGCACCAAATAACAATTATTCAGGTCTAAAACTAATCCCGAAGGTAGATGTAGAGGTAGCATGCCGATCGCGATCACATCGACTTTTGGAACCGCTTTCCCACGCGATCGTCACCTCGCCCTGGCCAATGCTCGCTTATTCCGTAGTCCTCGCTTCGAAGGCAAATATTAGCAAGTAACCAAGATCAAATACCGTGCTACTACGAGCTCTAGTTAGGTACACATCAATAACATGTATATCACATATACCTTTGTTCACTTTGCCATCCTTCTTATCCGCCAAATTCTTGGGGCACTTCGCTCAAAGGACCAGCTTTGTTTGCAGAGAAGCATTCGCCAGCTTAGGTCCGCACTTGGGTTTTTCTCTTGAGCAGCAACCCGCTTGTGTTCTTCTTGAAGTTCCTTCTTCTTCCTTTGCCCTTTTTCTTGAAACTAGTGGTCTTGTTGACCATCAACACTTGATGCTCCTTCTTGATTTCTACCTCCGCAACCTTTAGCATTGCAAGAACTCGGAATTGTCTTGTTCATCCCTTGCATATTATAGTTCATCACGGCTCTTGTAGCTTGGTGCCGTTGATTGGAGAATTCTCAATGACGCTATCATCCGAAGATTAACTCCCGCTTGAATCAAGTGATTATTATACCCGCAATTTTGAGTATATGCTCACCAGTAACTATTCTCCTCCATCTTGCACCGAGAACTTATTGGAGACTTCATATCTCTCAACTGGGCATTTGCTTGAAATATTAACTTCAACTCCGGAACATCTCATATGCTCCATGACGCTCAAAACGCCGTTGAAGACCCGGTTCTAAGCCGTAGCATGGCACACTAAACTATAGAGTAGTCATCGCTTTTTCGCCAGACGCTCACAACATCCGGGTTCCCTCAGAAGGTCGCATCCAGGGTGCTTCCAAGACGTAATTTTCCAGGCAGAATGAGGATGATCTCGTTACGGACCCAGTCCGTAATTGCTACCATCATCTTTCAACTTTGCTTTTCAAGGAACGCATTAAAATTCAACGGAACAACAAAGACGAGCCATCTATCTACAACAAACATAGACAAGCAAAATACTACGTGTACTAAGTTCATGATAAATTTAAGTTCAATTAATCATATTACTTAAGAACTCCCACTTAGACGACATCTCTAGTCATCTAAGTGATCACGTGATCCAAATCAACTAAACCATAACCGATCATCACGTGAGATGGAGTAGTTTTCAATGGTGAACATCACTATGTTGATCATATCTACTATATGATTCACGCTGACCTTTCGGCTCCGGTTCCGAGGCCATATCCGCATATGCTAGGGTCGCAAGTTTAACCGAGTATTCTGGTGCAAAACTGGCTTGCACCCCTTGTAGATGGACGAGAGCTTATCACACCCGATCATCACGTGGTGTCCGGCACCTTTAACTTTGGCAACGATGCATACCGGAGAACACTTCTTGATAATTTTATGAGAGATCATCTTAAAATGCTACCCAATCAAAGCAAGATAAGATGCATAAAGGATAAACATCACATGCAATCAATATAAGTGATATGATATGGCCATCATCATCTTGTGCTTGTGATTCCATCTTCAAGCACCATCGTGATCACCATCCCACCGGGCCGACACCTTGATCTCCATCGAGATCGTTGTCTTACCCCATCTATTGCTTCTACGACTATCGCTACCTTTAGTGACAAAGTAAAGCAATTACAGTATGCTTGATTTCATACAATAAAGCGACAACCATATTCCCCCCATAATTTCTTAAAAACATGATCATCTCATACAATAAAATATAGCATCCCCTTGACCATATCACATCAAACATGCCCCGAAAAACAAGTTAGACGCCCTCTTTGTTGTTGAAGTTTTACGTTGCTACGGGCTTAGCAAGAACCGTTTTACCCTACCATCAAAACCACAATGATAGTTTGTCGTTAGTGCTGTTTTAACCTTCCAAGGACCAAAGGCCACACCGTTCAACTAAAGTTGGAGAAACCGACACCGCCACCACCGGTGCAAAGCACGCCAAGAGAACCAGAAGAGCGTAATGTCGGCCCCGGGCCGCTTCATCCAACAATACCCCAACCAAAGTATGACATGCTGGTAAAAGATGACTTGTATTGCCCACAACTCACTTGTGTTCTACTCGCATATAACATCAACGATAAAACCTAGGCTCGACCACTTGGGGAACGAGTAATTTCAAAAATTTCCACGCACGCAAGATCATGGTGAGATAGCAACGGAGGGGAGAGTATTGTCTACGCACTTGGAGACCGTTAAGCGGAAGCGCATGACAACGCTGTTGATGTAGTCACGCCCACGATCCGACCGATCCAAGCACCAAACGACGGCACCTGTTCAAAGACATGTTCAGCCGATGACGCCCCGGCTTCAATCCAGCAAAGCGGGGATGAGTTCCCATAACGATGGGACGATGATGTTTCACGCAGGCTTCGCAAACTCCGCACGATATGACCGAGGTGGAATATGGTGGAGGGGGCACCACGGCAAGGAACGATCCAGATCAACTTGTGTGTCTTGGTGTCCCTCCCCCGATATGAAGGGGAGAGGAGGAGGGGCCACCAAGGAGAGGCGGCCTAGGGGGGCAATCCTACCCAAGTAGGTTTGGCCCCCTTCCTATTTAGGAGAGGAAGGAAGAGAGGGAGGATGAAAGGGGGGCCCCCCCACCCGGATTGGCTTTTGGGCCCCTTTCTCCAGGGCCCAACTGGTAAAACATCGTGTCCCTTGTCTCCGTTACCATCTCAGACGACAGCTCGGGACCGGGACCCCTACCCGAGATCCTGTTTTGACACCGAGGGGGGAGGCCGGAGGAGGAGGAGGAGGAGGGAAGGAGGAGGAGGAGGGAGGAGGAGGACGGAGGGAGTACTCGATGCAGGAGCAGGGCAAGGGGCAGACGACGGTTCGACAAGAGAGGAGTGAGAGGGTCATGCATGGTGGATAAGGTAAGTAAGTAGAAGCGCTTCGATATAGGTGCTATCATGGAACGAAAGTGAGCGCGTTGATATACGCTGTTGCTAATGGGGCTAGGCATCTGCTTAGTACAAACATAGCAGCATCGCCGCACGCGCCATCGCTAAAGTAGTAAGAGAGCAGTTATTTAAAAATGTTATTACTAAGCAGCAAGAGCCCCGCTTTGTCCAAAGGCTACAGCCAAGATGTTGTGTATAAGGTTTTCCTAGTAGTGGAGGTGGGCACAACCCACCGTGGCGATGGGCCTCCCCGGGCGCACTCGTGGGTTGTCCCTCGACTTCCCAGTGCAACCAGGCCCAACTTCTTCCTTTTGGTCCATAAAAATCATCGTAAAGTTACGTGGCATTTGGACTCCATATGATATTGATTTCGTGATGTAAAAACATGCAAAAACAAAGAATCGCACTTGGCACTATGTCAATAGGTTAGTACCAAAAACTGATATAAAATGATTATAAAACATCCAAGATTGATAATAAAACAGCATGGAATAAACAAAAATTATAGATATGTTGGAGACGTATCAATGGGCCAGAATATAGGACGGGCTGGAAATGGTGCAACGGGTTAACAGCCACAAATGGGCCGATTCTAACCACATGCCTAATTTTGCCCATTAGGGAACATGCCAAGAACGGGCCGGAAATAATCGAGGGCTGAAAAGGAGCCCAAGAACGATTGTTAGTAGGTCAAAGCTAACACGGCCGAAACGGTTATCGTGTCAAAACCGATGATCTCGTGTAGGGGTCCCGAACTGTGTCTAAGGATCAGAGGTACAAAGAGGTCAGGACACGACGCTACCTGTGTTTGGGCCTCTTAATGGAGGTAATACCCTTACTCGCTTGATTGATTATGATGGGTATAGGGTTACAAGAGTTGATCTACCTCAGATCGTAATGGCTAAACCCTAGATGTCTAGCCAGATGATTGTGTTCTTGCTATGGACCAAGCCTCCTCGAGTTATATAGACACCGGAGGGATCTACAGCTTGTACAAAGTCGGCTTATAGAGAAAGGAAGGTACATGATCGAACGCTAAGCTTGCCATCCACGCAAAGGAGAGTCCCATCTCGACATGGGGAGATCCTTCTACCTTGTATCTTCACGCCCATCATCCGCCCACATCACATAGGTTGGCTCCAGAGGACCCCATACTCCAGACTCCTCAAGATCCCCTCAACCGAGCTTCAATGACGATGTATTTGACGCTACAGATTGTCTTCAAGATTGCAAGGCAGGTTCCTTCCCAATACTCTAGCGCAGTCCTCCATGCAAAACAGCCATATCCGGCTTTATTAAACAATCACTATCTTAAGTTGTAAGGTCAAAAATATTAGAAATGAAATAAGTCACGCCCATAGGCGATTTTTTGCGTAGGCTATGTCCGGACTTGTTAGCATTCTGAACCGCTTCACAGCCTCGCCGCATTTCGAGGCACGGCCATTGACACGCCATGTCAAAGAAGAGATCGTCCCCTTATCATAGGATTTTCATAAACAGGGTTTGGGTAATCCAACCATGTCGCCTCCCACGCCCCTTGGGAATAGGCGAGATTTAAGGCTTGTGAGGGGCGCTGACATCCACCGCCTTATAAGAAGATAAGGATCCGCCTTTTACCCCCACGCCTCTTTCCTCCTCCTCCTATCTACCATTCGAGCTCCAATGCCCAAGTATCAATCCTTTCCATCGCCACAAAACACTCCTAGCCATGTTCGATCTCGAGCGGATGGCAGTGGATGGCCTCTCATGCAGAGGAGAACATCAAGGAGCTCCGGAGGCCGTATCCGCCACGCATATAGTCCATCGGCTCCCTACTAAAAAGTAGATAATCCCCACTCCGAGCCCAACGAAGGGTAGTGTTCATCCCTCATGTCCTTCGTGGACTAGGGTTTCCTTCATCCTTTCATCTGGTCTCATAGTTCTACTATGCTAGATTTCCATGATCTAGCCCCAAATTCCTTCCTCAACCTTTCGGTGTTCATCATCGCAGTGAGGTATTCCTCACGCCCCTCCCCACTTTGGCCTATGGCTCAAGGTTCAATGTGAAGCCAAAGGTGGTCGAGGGCCAACACGTGAGGCGGGCGCGCCATGGTGAGAAACTCCCAACATCACCTAGCCAAAGGATCTTTGTGGAGAGTGTCAAAGGATGGCAGCAGGGTGGTTCTATATCACGTAACCCCACGACGCCACATGGGTCGCAGCCTGAGTTCAAATCTGCCCCAATGCGCTTACATCCTGCTCAAGAAGGGCCTAGATAGGAATCGCCGATGAGGTGACGACGCCGAGAGCCGCACTAGGGCATGATAAACAAGAATACCACCGCCAAAGATGATCCGTGATGCTTTTTGCCAAATTCTCCTTGTCACTGGACACAAGACATGTGGGAATTTGACCCGCCGGTCCTGGACCTCGAGCGGTTCTTCGCACGATGCACGAATACATATGAAAGCGCTCTTCAAGACCCAAAAGTCGTGGGGAGACAATCGAAGACCGCGCCTTGATCAAGCAAGACGTCCGCCACTCTAAGTATTATGATAACTTTTATTTGTAAACTCAAGGAGCATATTGAACTTTCTCGCCCTACGTGGTTGGACAAAAGGGCGGAGCAGATCAACTGTTCGGGTCCGCCGCTCGAGGACCAGCCACCCCTTTGTCGACAAAGAGAAGGTTCCGCGCCAGACGCGCCGAGAAGAAGGCTAAGAAGAAGGCCCAGAGGCCGGTAGCTTTTGCCGAAGGGTGCTTTGACGCCGTGTCCGGACATCAGTCCTCCTCTCCCGACGAGGATGTAGAGGAGGAAGAGAGCAACTCTCCCTAAGGGGAGGAAGAAGAAAAGGGTGGCCTCCGCGAATCTGGAGGTGGAGGCGACCAAGAAGGAAAACCTCCTTCGATGACGGCTGATGCCATGCCATCCCAAAGCGGCGCCTCAGCCAAGCCCTGGTTGAGTCGTAAGTATACAAAGACACCATGTGCACATCCGATTTTATGCCTTATTATTTTAACATACCGAATTATGACATAGCCCAAATCTCCCAACGATCATCGCTATCCGGGAATTTGCTAGGGACGAATGTGATGGAGAGCGAGTCGCCACCACAGATCTCTCCACCTACTGGCACGGATAATACCGAAGTGTCGTCCCAAAGAACCTCTCTAGGTTGTGGGGAGGTACAGGAGGCCGCAAAGGTGGCAGCGGAGGGTAATACCTCTATTGACGAAGAGAGGAGGAAATCGACCTCTCGAGATCGGGCGTTAGCAACGCCAATTCGCCCCTAATCGAATATTATTCCGAGACCCATACGACTGAATCGAACAACATACTTATTTGAAGGAAAGGGGCTCCGCCCACCGTGTCCTCTATCAATCCGGAGGCGCCAGATGCTCCATGGAAGTGCTTCAAAGTGCTTCCATTAGAGGAACACCTGCACTTTATGGGTACGGTGGTTGAAAAGGTTTGGTCCTCTAAAAGCAGATTGAACCAAGCTTACATCAACCTTCTAACTGCTTTGAGGTGTGTGAAGTAATATATTTTGGTTTATTTACAAAAGGAATACTCAGATATAGATAGTAGTTTTGAGACTCTCGTTCGCGCTTCCAGGAAGGGTCTAACAGAGGATCGAATAATACTTCACAGAGCTAACATATATGTTTTCTTGGATGAGCAGTCATGAAACTGATCGCAGCCTCACATGCGTCAAGTCTCCTAACTAAAGTGGAGGCCGGAGGCAAACAAGGTATGTTGTATCGAAGCATACATGAACCGATATGAGTTCCAGCTTGTTATTTGACCGAGCTTTTATGTTTATGCTCATAGTTGACATGTTCGAGGTCGAAGCCTCAAGAGTGCGCTGGCCGGGCCAAGAAGGAGGGACGAGGAATGAACCGCCCGCCAAAAGCATGAGGCGAGGTTGATGAAGTCCAACAAGAGCTCACATATGCTATAAGAAATGTGAGTCTTTGAGCACAAGGTGTCGGATCAAGAACCAACTCGCTACGGTGCTCCAAAGTGCTAAGGAGGCCTGTGTGAAGCCCAAGGTTTATCACGAGGTCCGCGAATCCAAGAAGATCGCGTAAGACTTTTAATATGCAGAGCAAATGTAAGGAGAAAGTATACCTTCTCGACACGATTGGAGTTATCCAGAGCGCTTATGATCTGCCTCAAGTGTTGGGTGCAGTCGGATTTCTTCCGAGTCAAGAGAGGAGCTCAACAGAGAAAGTGTTCTCGTCATAGTACCTGAGCTAGAGTAGCCTTGTTCTCGCCGATCATCAAACAAATGATCGAGCTACATAGGATGGCCGAACTAGCCATGAAGGATGTCATAGTCCGCCTTGGCCAACCAACCGATACCTAATAGCTACTTTTGGCTTGTGAAGCGGCTGATGCGCCACCATGATTAGATGCTATAAAGCAATGATCTATATCGAAGGTGCCGGATGGCCTTCGCCTGCGTCAAGGTATAGTGGGCGAAGATGAATGCCACCAGCCTTGCAACCGAGGGACCGCCTCAGGCATGGAGCATCGACACCGGAGCGATGCTTCAACGATGTCCTTGAAGGTTCCCTGATTTTAGGGCCTGTGGTTCGGGACATAATTTTTGAATGAATGTATCCGTGATGCCCAAACTTTGTAACGAAAACAAAGCATTCGTAATTTTAGTCTTGTTTTCGTAAATTATTTATCCTCGGCGGCCGCTTATTAAATCTAGGAATTGGCCACTGTCGCTTCAGCTCACAGATACTTATGGTGGGTGTTCAACAACACAAAAACACACTTAACCCAACGACTTGGTCCTTTAAGGAGGTGCTAAAGGCAAACCGTAATCGACCGTGGCTTTTTCACTCACTTAGCCATAGGAGTTTGACAATAAGATTGTAGGCGCAGCCCCCGTATTGTTTGGCTATCCGAACTCGGGTGCTGTAGACACCTGACTAGGGAAAACCCTGTCCTTTGTGTAACACGGAAAAATCACAAGAGATTTGTACTGAGTCACCGAATAGTTGGCCAACTCGCCAAATCATGACGCTTTTCAGCTTTTCATCGAGGTGTTTATCCGGCCAACCAGAAGCACAATCGCAGTAGTTCCTTTACTTCCTTAGCCGAACAATCGGAATGTAAGGTAGTAACCACTGGAGCCTGGCAACCCAACTATTGACCCAAGACATGATTCGGAGCTGATGCATATAATGCTAGATTCGGGACGCCGAATTGCACTTGTGAAAGTGTTCGGACTTATGGTAAATTTAATAAATGTACATGGCTGAATGGATCTCGCCATTTAGGTCAAGCCGAGGTGTACATGACAATCGATGATAAAGAAGAAAAAATACAAAGTAAGGAATAAGCCGCTGCCAAATCATTTGGGCGAAAAATTGTTTCCATTATAGTCTCGATTGATAAGTCAAAACGATTTGTACAGATAATGCTATAAGCATCGAGGCTATTTTACATGCTGCTTAAAGGGAAGTTGTGTATAGTTATTTAAGAACAAGGGGAGGTGATCTTGAAGATCCTTTAGGTACTCCAACCACATATGCGCTCGCTGCTTTGGTGTGTGATCCTTTGAGAGGATTAACGGATAAGTGTTCATAAGGTCAAAAGGCCCTTGACACCGTAAAAGGGTGATGCGGGTTGTAAAGAACTAAAAGAAAAAATGAAGTTCAAAAGATAGGTGGGGGTCCAGATACGGTTGAGCCATATTGTGGACCTTATCTTGACATGCCTCCATCGTCAGCCCATGGTATTTTTTCACAAGTTATGAGCGCGCGCACATACGCCGCTACTTGGTTGGGGCGAAGACAAAGGCCGGATTGCTAATCGAGCTCTTGACGAGCGACTATCGCTCATGGGTAGTCCGACTCGCTTGACAGGTCCGTGGCTTGACCGCCGATGTGGAGTTTAGCTTGATAAGGCCGACCTGCACTTCCGGCGCGGGTCATGTGTGTTCTCAGACGGAGGGAGCAATCCATGTTTCCATGAACTATTATAACACCACGTGGTCCTCGCATTTTGAGTTTTAGATAAGGTGGGATCATGGAAGCGGCAAACACAGTTGTCCGAAAGCAAAGTGTGATAGCCATCGCAGAAGGGACGATGTCGAAGATCAAGTCTTCGCTCTGTAGTTGTCAGCTTAACCCAATATGACCTCAATGTGATTGAGCCCGCAGCTGGGCCTCTACACCGTATTACCTTTAAAGGTAGTTTTGGTGGGTTTGATTCACTACAAAAAAATACACTTCCGTGATGATACGTGTTTGTCATAGTAGGTCTTTTTGTCATGCATGTACATCCATGACGCATTTTATGAAAGAATCAAGATAGTCATACCTTTGTTGTCATAGAAGTGTTCCATTGACAAAATTATCATCACGAAGTGTGCACTTCCATGATGATAAATCGACGTCACGTATGTTGCCAAGGGTGACCGACACGCGGCATCCACCGTAACGAACGCTAAGCTATCCGGACGGGTTTTGGATCCGATAACCCGCTAATGTACTCGATCAATGGGGATTTTCCACGGTAAAATCATCATTGGCCGGAGGAAACACGCAGGGCTCACCGCTGGGACAGATGTCATCCGCTGATTGGACCAAGGCGCCTATGATATGGCGATACGGGCACCGCCCAACAGAGGCCCATTCTCGGAAAAGGCCGCCCGCTTGACTTGGTCAAAGGTATGGCCGCCCACGGAAAGCTCGTTAACGGCATGGTCGATATAGCCCATTTATCAGCCAACCCAGGCCCATTACGCCTATCCTAATTAGGCCCAAGAGCGCCATCTAGGCCATCCAATATGATTCTAGCCTGTTTAACTTCCGCCCATGTGGCCCATGACTTTTTGGCCCATATGAGGCCCTTTGAAACTCTTGGCCCGGGTAGAACTGGCCCGTAATGAACAAAGGTATCACTTTATACCCATTAACGCCCGTTATTCTATTGTTGTTTCAGCCTGTTATCTTTCTTCTCAGGCCCATTGATTCTTGGGCTCATTTGCAGATTCGCTACATACGGCCCATTACGCTATTTTCGCTTAGGGCCAAATTCAGCCTGTCATATACCGCCCGCTTAGACCGTTAATACGTAATGCTTTCATGTAAAAACCGTTGGGCTGTTTTCATAGAGGTATCAACACGGTCTATTAACGCCCGTTATGGTCCACTTAATCACGCCCATGATTGCTAAATGATGATACGCCGTAGAAGGCCCATGGATCTACAGCCCAGATGAGGCCCGTGGATCTACGGCTCAGAAGGCCCATGGGTCGATGGCCCATAAAGGCCCATGGACCCTACGCCCATAGAAGGCCCATGGACCCTAAGGCTCAGAAGGCCAATGGATCCACGGCCCGTGATAGAAGGCCAATGGATCCTATGGCCAAGAAGGCACATGGATCATACACTGCCAGAGGCCAATGGTTACAATACCCATGTGTTGCCATGATTATTTTGGCCTAGTTAAAATAGGCTATTGTGGCCACTAGAAAACATGTAAAAGAATCAGAGACAACAAGCAAACAACTAAACAAGACAATAAGGAAATAAATAAGCAAGCAATTCACGCTAGCCTATTACCGCTATTACACATATTACATCCATCGGGCATCAAAGTTCGCCACTAGTGCAAATATAGGAACAAAGCAGATATTACATACATCGGCCACAAAATTGGCCACCAAGACAAATAAACATGGCAGCAAAACAAGGGCATAATCAAACAACTTAAGAGCTCAAGAAATGTTATCATGGGTATCCACCATGCGCATAAGCTTAGCAAGCTGATTAGCTTTGTCCTGCTTTGGCGCTAAAATCCTCCAACGCTTGCGTTGCAGACGAGAAAGTATGCATCCGAATGCTCCAGGACTTCCGCAGCCCTTTCGCTTGTCGCAACACGCTGATCGATGTCTTTTTGTAGTTGAGACTCAAGAAACCAAACTGATTCGTGATAAAGAGTTTGAATAGCTTGTGCAAGCGGTAGTACAGAACTCTAACACTAAACCAAGACAAGACTTTTGATTGTCTCATTGTTCAAGATAGTCTTCCTTAGCTGTTTTATGAGCTTTGTTGAAGACCAACAAGGATGTGTCACTATCCCGACCTTATCTCATTACTTCCTTTACCATTGCTTAATAAGGCACTCTTCCCAATATTCTCAAGATTCTAAAAGAAGAAACAAGCGCATACATAACAAGTTTAGCATGTACGAAAGTATATGAAACTCATTTCGTGAAACGTTCATTAGTAAGGTGGACAAGATTAAACTACCAAGTCTTCTATTGCCTATATCGATGTCCTATGGTCAACGCATTGTCTTGCCAAATCAAAATAGAGACACGGTTCAAATCATATCAGCCAAGACAAAGCAGCAAAGGAAAGAATACAAAGCATGGGAAACTACACGCACAACAAGATTTCGATGGGTACCACAGTCTACATGTACAACAACACTATTGGCCCTATTGTGATGCTAGTAATGTGCATGATATGGAAGTCAACAGATACACAATTGAAATTGAAATCAAAAGAGCTATTGATAAGAGCAAACCTGTTAAAGAAACATGCGTGAACATACCTATTGTGCCATTGATTTTCGATTGATCCTTCAATTTAAAAATAAGTTTTTATCAAGAAATACAAGGATACAAGAGCAAAGCAATCATAGTTAAAAAGGCGCTGCTTAAGCGCTTAGGATCTAGGCTAATAAAACGATTATGCATAACTATGCTTAACTGGCATAATCGCGATAAGCATGCGCTTTGGTCAAGAAAGGCGTGGCAAACGCACAATTAACGCCTAGCGCTTTTTGAACTATGATAGCAATGTATCTTAAATTAGAACGTTGTTCTTCGTGTTTAGGCACTTGTTCCACATGAACAGAGTACAAGAAGACGCAAGAATATAATACTTAAAAATAGAAAATAAGCTCATAGACCTTACCACATTCTTGGTTCGGGACCAAGATGTAACAACATGCCTGTCATCGCTCAAGAATGTGTCTTAGGAGAACATAAGGAATTTGATGAGTTTTTCACGGTGATGTAAGTTTTCTTCAGGTAATTCCGATACTGCCACCAAGCATTCTTGATGATAGTAGAGGTATTAGCACATGTTACCTCATGCTGAGTTTCCAAATCAGTCCTTCTCTATAGAGAAAAATGGGAAAATTTGTTGTATTATAACCATGAATAACATTACTTACACATAACTCTCGACAAACACCGCAACTGAAATTTTCCTTCATCTTCAAAAGATAATATTTCCAAGATGGGAAGATACACATACGATTTAGCAACATCAAATGCGATAGATGCTAAACTACGACTAGTGTTGTGCTTCCTCCACCGAATAGGCATACTAACCGTGGAGTTGGGGTTCGCCATGATAGTAACGCCCTTTGGGCACCGGAGCTGCTTACTAACTCGCTTTGTTTGGGATCTCTGGTGGAGATGGTGTTGTGTCAACAGAACTGTTACTATCTACTGGGTGGGGTTAGATTGAAGCTGCTTTCCGTCCATCGCAGAGGGGTACAACCTGCGAGTTTGGGTGTGGTAGGGCTGGTTCTTGTGCATGTACAACCGGTGCTATCTCCACCAAGAGGTAGCACTGCTTATTTGAGGACCGTGTTTTTATTCCGCTAGATATCGGCATCACCCGCTCCAATTCAAATGGCTGATAAACAAGAAACATAGTTGAATGTATGTACATTGTATGATAGATGATGCAATAGATAGTGTGGAAAAGAGGGCATGAAAAGGATATGTATATTGTTTAACTAAAACGGATAGCATGACATAATTTCACATATATGATGTCTATCTAAATTGAATAGCATAGCATAACATAATTCAAAGATATGATGAATAACTAAACAGATCGCATGACATAATTCACCTACACGCTATCTAAGTAATCAGATTGCATCATTTAATTCACATATGTGATTTATATGCTAAACATAGGGCATTCGATATGATGTCCTAACTAAGAACATGGTGTTGATATGATGTCTAAACTATGCAATGCAAGATACAGATGCATGATATGAGCAAGATAACCATGCCAAGTTAGAGCATACACCTCAATGGGGGAATAGGACTGGTCATGTGTCTCTCAATCCATCTCCGAGGAGCTATCGACCCAACAAGAGATCTCGCTGGCTGTGTAGCACTGCCTCGCTCAAGGCCTTGTTTTCACCCATTTTTTCATCTCCCACCCAAATGGCTGATTCACAGAAGAGTAGTTTAATGTACAAACATTGTCGATAAATGGAAATGTAATGAAGAAAAGGATGGGCAAGATATCATTCAAATATATGATGCCCGGTTAAATAGGATGGCATTGCACATTTCACATATATTATGGCTGGCTAAAAGACATGAGACTGCATAATTCTATATATGATATAGAAACTAAACAGTGGCATTACGTAACATGTCTAAATCCAAGTATGACATATATGATGTCAAAAGTAGGCACTGAAGGCAACATATGCATGATATGACTAACATCATCATGCCAAGGTAAAGCAAACACCTTGGGGGTAAATAGGAGTGGTTAGCGCATCTCGAATCCGCCTCGTAATGATATCTTCCTCTCGATTACAATCGGAGAGGGTGGAGAGGGTTTGCCATTGAACCCACTATGGAGCAATGTCTGTGATGACATTGTATTGCTGCAAGAAAACACTTCTATTTTTCTACATGTTCAAGATGACTGTAGTACATATCTCACATGCATACAAAAAATATGGTGAGATTATGTAAGGAGAGCATGTAGAAATTTAGAGTGATGGTAACAACGAGTGGATGGATCCAAAATAATGATAGCAGGTGATGATTGCTTTAAATTAATAAAAAGACAGATGATGATTGCTTTACTATTTGTTTCCCACCCAAGATGAACAACATAGGCATACCCTAGGTGAACCAGATATTAGATGATATATTATTCAAGGCCTTGATATGTGCCCCACAACTAATTTAGAACTCAAGTTTGAACATTAATTTGGACCTCGACTTGGGAGTCCAAGAGCTGAACAGACGATAAAGTAGGTAAGTTTAAGCAATGCATAACATAAGCAGAAATAAAAGAGCGCAACCTCTCTTGTACCCTGTACCCTCTAGTTCATTTGCCGAGTCGATGATGGTGATGCTGCTGTGGTGGGTGCCGTAAGTGGAAGGAGATATGGGGCGCTAAAGACGGTCGTGAGTCGGATGTCCGTTTGGTGGATGCTTCACGATGGAGCAGCTCAGAGGTGGACGATATTGGGCAGGAGCAGGACAAACCACACAAAGTTCCTTCGACACGCATCTATAATCAAGTAATTCTATAAGGGCTCATTTGGCTTGCATGATTCTTAAAACGCAGGATAGGAAAAACACCGAAGAGGATAGGAAAATGCACATGGTAAATGAGAGCATTTGTAAACACAGGATTGGCCAACTTGGGTGTTTGGTTTACAGGAATTGGAAGAGCAGAGGAATGCAAAGAAACATGGCCAAAATAAAGAGAAACCATATGGCAGTACAAATAGAATGTTATTCGCACTAATGCACTTGGTCTTGTTTTCATGCATATGATTTTGAAAATTAGGTCCGTGTGGATGTTTTGCTTCATTCCTTTCAACAAAATGCATGAATAATTGAATAGTAGAGTGTCATTGGAAAATTCCCTATTGGTATGCTTTTTCCATGAACCAAAATAGCCCTAATGGATCGACGTGAATGTATAGTAATAAGTGATGCAACAAGTGTACAACCTCTTTGCCGAGAGCTGTGTCGACCTTAGCATCATTGGGTTGGTCAGCCAGCCAGCCAGGCGAGGTGGCTGCCGAGGTGTGGAGGAAGATCTGAGGAATCAGAGATGGCGCCCAGGCACCGCTCACAGATGGATCGCTCGCTGCTGGAGAAGCTCCGTGAGCCATAAGACGCCAAGGCTGAAGCAACACAAGACAAACATCGCCAATCTCAAGTGGGTTCTAATAGCATCCCCAATAGATGATGTAAAATGGATGTAAAATTAACATCACCAAAACCACCGACTACAAAATGATGAGGTAAAAACTGTTGACTCGAACTTAACTATCGAAACTGAAATTCATCAGGAATCTGAATGCCACCGCCTTAAACTGAACGCATGGTAGCAGAGAGGCACTTGACATGTAGTTTAGGAGGGCTCATCTTCAACATGCACCCCGAGCTTCGCCACCACGGCCGAACGGCCCTTACCGCCGCCTCCCTCAAACAACTCGCCATCGCTGCCCTGTCAGCCCTATACACCCGCCCCACCATGAACCCTAAGATAGATAGTGGGTACCTCTCCCAAACCCCGTCCCCACTGGGTGGTTCTTCCTTAACTCGCGAGCCCCCATTCCGAAAATCGATCACCCAAAAGTCGATTCACGATTGAAGTGTGGTATAATCGAGCAGAGCAGCAGCACAAGCGAGGGGGAGAGCAGCAACACCCCGGGCGGAAGCGAAGCGAGAGTCGAGCAGCAAAGAGCGCGAGCGAAGGAAGGAGCCGAGCAAGCAGCAGCAGATCCGGCTGGTATGGACGCCGCAACAAGGGCTCGCGACCGGGGAGAGCCGCCGAGATAAGCCGCGCGCCAAGCTTCAAGGTAGCTACCATGGGGGGTGCGGACGGAGCACCGCCGGGCGCCGGAGGTCGAAGTTAAGGAGAAGGTGCGATGCGATGAGTGTACAACCTCTTTGGTGGCTCAGTAGGCCTCGCTTCGCCCAAGCAATGGGTGAGGATGTTGCGGTTCTGGAGCAGGTTAAGGCGGCGTTAGGGGATGGAGCAGCCAGACAGGCGATCACGTCCGAGCAGCTCCTTGGAGGTGGAGGACGGTGGCGGCTGAACGGCAGACGGCGAGATGGACGACGGATCCTCATCCGGGAGATGGACGAGGGACGCCGAGTTGTGGACGACGCTGCGGAAGAGGCTCTGGCAACACGCGGCTAACGGAGGAGGGTGGGGTTTCATGCCGAGCGAGAGGTTATGGCGGCTCGATTTAATGGCTAAAGGGGGCGATGGGAGGGGTGAAGATGACTTAGGGACGCGTTGTCCAAAATGTAGGGTGTTAGCAAAAGCACCCCCACCAATTTGAACTAGCGGCCCTTTCGCTCGTGGTTAGAAGGGGATTTATGTCGATTTGGCACCGAGGGAGTTTCGCTGTAATTTCTGGATAGCAAGGTGCGGGTTGTGAAGGCGACAGTTTTGGAGCACGATATCTGAATTTTTGGGATATAAGACGCAGTTGAATTTTAGGAGAAGCCTAACGTAGTAATATTGTACTTGTACGCATCAAATCAATTCGCACTTCCTCAACCAAAAAAGAAACGAAAAAATAAAACTATTCACACCACACAAAGAGAGAGTCTTGCCTTACTATACAAATGCTATTCAAAGTTACCTCCTTCCATCTATATAGGGCCTAATATGCTTTCGATGCTAACTTTGACCAAATATTAGAGCAATGATATATGACATGCAACTTACACAAAGCACACCGTTAACTTCTTCTGTGAAAGGTTCTTTCAATGATATAATTTTCATATTGTGCATGTCATGTACTATTAATCTTGTCCATAGTCAAAGGCGGTCTTAAAAATCTCATTACCTCTATATAGATGGAAGGAGGAGTATGAATCCATGTTATGTCCGATCAAAATTTTTCGCTTGTGTATAATGCATGTAACCTACTCATACCAACATTTTAGTGCATTCCAAATGTCTATACTACCGCTGCAATTCAACTAAATTTGAATTTGTTTCTATTTCAATAAGAATCTACAATCATGATTGTTGCTAACTTCAACCATCATTCGTGTATTACCTTAATAACACACCACATGATTACTATAGAGATAGATATGAACTATGTGTACTACATGAACTCAATTCTATTTTTGAATACACTTGATGTTGATTCCAAATAATAGTACATTTAATGTACTAACTATATATTCATAATCTAAACCATGTTCCATAATGACAACCGTGTTATCACACAAAGTATAGTGTCCCGCCTCTACATTATGACAAGTATTTAGACCCGAGTTGCAAAAGCCACACATTAGCGTAAATTATAATCAATGTTCTACATTATGATATCTTCTTCAAGTATCCGTATCCACTTTTTATAATGAATTATGATCTTTGTTCGCCTTTTACACCTTCACGATCCTCTTCTATTTGTAGTTAGCTAGAGCTAACTTTCTATCATGCATGCACACGCCCGCCTCACACACCCTTAGCGCCCCTCCATCGCACACGCTCATTATTTCTTTTAGGCCGCCCACCAACGGTGTGTAGGCCCTGCCTTCTTTCTCGCACACACACCGTCGATATACCTCTCTAGCCAAGTGTGCCTACAATAAACACATACTTCCTCTCTTCTCACCGTCCATGCCCCCATATGTCCAATGTGATTACATGCAGTGCACACTCCGCCTCTTTTCATTAATCACATGATCGCACACCTCTATGACGGTGTAACCGATTCTGCGCCGTGTCCGCCAGCTTATTCTCCATCATTGCCATGTCATTTGTTTGCATGGTCAGACTTTGCCATGTCATCTTATGCATTTCATATCATGTCATGATGTGCATCTCATTTTGCATTCGTGTTCGCCTCTTGCATCCCAGCATTTTCCCGCTGTCCGCTTTGGCAATCCGCACTCCTATGTCATCCGGCCGCCCTCTTCTCTCTCGGTTGTGAGGGTGTTAAACTTTCTAATGGACCGAGGTTTGCTGCTGCCTTTATACATGTTTTTATCTACATGATATCTTATAGGACCTATATCGACATGGAGATTTGGCTGGTCTCACCTCAAGGTCGGAGGGGTCGGTGACGGGACGACGCGGGATGATGGAGGGGCTCCTAGATTTCTGCAAAACAAAAACCCTATAAGTTGTCACTAATACATCTCAATAGTATCATACATATAACATCACAAATACAACTAAAACCCTAGCGAACGATGGTATCGCATTTACTTGAGGATGCGGATAGGCATCATCGACGCCGATGTGGGAATAATTGCTTAAGCTAAAAATAACAACAAATGTGACATGTTCAACTAGTTCTATTGATTCAACTCTGCTCTACTAAAAATAAACTTACTATAAATAAAAATAAACAAGTTCTTTCTAAAAATAGACTAGTTCAACTAGTTATATTAATTTTCTTACTAAAAATACATTAGTTCTATTAGTTCAACTAGTTCTTACTAAAATAAACTAGTTCAACTAGTTTTATTAATTTACTTACTAATTATTTTGAACACTTACTAAAAAACAAGAAAAAACTACATTATACAATAGTAAAAAACTACAAGAAAAATGAAAAAAAAAGATGGAGGAAGGAGGAGCAGTAGGAGGAAGGAGAGAGGAGGAGCGGTAGGAGGCCGGTGGGATCGGAGGAGGGAGGGAGAGGGGGAGGAGGGGGAGGGGGAGTGAGGGAGTCCTCGACTAGGGGGTGTCCAGATAGCCGGACTATCATCATCGGCTGGACTCCAAGACTATGAAGATTCAAGATTGAAGACTTTGTCACGTGTCCGGATGGGACTTTCCTTGGTGTGGAAGGCAAGCTTGGCGACACGGATATGTAGATCTCCTACCATTGTAACCGACTCTGTAACCCTAGCCCTCTCCTGTCTATATAAACCGAGGGTTTTAGTCCCAGAGGACTAACAACCATTACAACAATTATACCATAGGCTAGCTTCTAGGTTTAGCCTCCTTGATCTCGTGGTAGATCCACTCTTGTACTACCCATATCATCAATATCAATCAAGCAGAGTAGGGTTTACCTCCATCGAGAGGGCCCAACCTGGTAAAACATCGTGTCCCTTGTCTCCTGTTACCATCTCGCTTAGACGACAGTCTGGGACCCCTACCCGAGATCCGCTGTTTTGACACCGACAGGGGAGGCCGGAGGAGGAGGAGGAGGAGGAGGAGGAGAGGAGGAGGAGGGAGGAGGAGGGACGGAGGGAGTACTCGATGCAGGAGCAGCAGGGCAGCATGCATTTACGGGTTCGACAAGAGAGGAGTGAGAGGGGTCAGCGCATGGTGGGATAAGGTAAGTAAGTAGAAGCTGCTCGATATAGGTGCTATCAAGAGGAACGAGCAAGAGCGCTGGTTGCATATACGCTGCTAAGCTAAGGGGCTAGGCATCCGCGCTTAGTACAAACATAGCAAAGATCGCTTTCGCACGCCGCTATCGCTAAAGTAGTAGCAGAGAGCAGCTTTATTTAAAAATGTTATTACTAAGTAGCAAGAGTCTCCCCAGCTTTGTCCAAAGGCTACAGCCTAAGATGTTGTGTATAAGGTTTTCCCTAGTAGTGGAGGTGGGCACAACCCACCAGGGGCCAAGATGGGCCTCCCCGGCGCACTCCTGTGGGTTGTCCTCCTGACTTCCCCAAGTGCAACCAGGGCCCAACTTTTCCTTTTGGTCCATAAAAATCATCGTAGTTACGGGCATTTGGACTCCATATGATATTGATTTCGTGATGTAAAAACATGCGTAAAAAAAGAATCGCACTTGGCACTATGTCAATAGGTTAGTACCAAAAACTGATATAAAATGATTATAAAACATCCAAGATTGATAATAAAACAGCATGGAATAAACAAAAATTATAGATATGTTGGAGACGTATCAATGGGCCAGAATATAGGACGGGCTGGAAATGGTGCAACGGGTTAACAGGCCACAAATGGGCCGATTCTAACCACATGCCGAATTTTGCCCATTAGGGGAACATGCCAGTAACGGGCCGGAAATAATCGAGGGCTGAAAAGGAGCCCAAGAACGTATGGGCTGTTAGTAGGCCGAAAGCTAACACGGGCTGGAAACGGTTATCGGTGTCAAAACCGACAGATCTCGTAGGGGGTCCCGAACTCGGTGTCTAAGGATCGAGGTACAAAGAGGTCGTGGACACGACGCTACCTGTGTTTGGGCCTTCTTAATGGAGGTAATACCCTACTTCGCTTGATTGATTATGATGGGTATAGGGTTACAAGAGTTGATCTACCTCAGATCGAATGGCTAAACCCTAGATGTCTAGCCGGATGATTGTGTTCTTGCCTATGGACCAAGCCTTCCTCGAGTTTATATAGACACCGGAGGGATCTACAGCCAGGCCAAAGTCGGCTTATAGAGAAAGGAAGGTACATGATCGAACGCTAAGCTTGCCATCCACGCAAAGGAGAGTCCCATCTGACATGGGGAGATCCTTCTACCTTGTATCTTCACGCCCATCATCCGCCCACATCACATAGGTTGGCTCCCAGAGGACCCCATACTCCAGACTCCTCAAGATCCCCGAACCGAGCTTCAATGATTTATGTATTTGACGCTACAGATTGTCTTCAAGATTGCAAGGCAGGTTCCTTCTCCCAATACTCTAGCGCAGTCCTCCATGCAAAACAGCCATATCCGCTTTATTAAACAATCACTATCTTAAGTTGTAAGGTCAAAAATATTAGAAATGAAATAAGTCACGCCCATAGGCGATTTTTTCGGGGCGAGGCATGTCCTGGACTTGTTAGCATTCTGAACCGTTTCACAGCCTTCGCTTTCGATTTCGAGGCACGGCCATTGACACGCCATGTCAAAGAAGAGATCGTGGTCTCCTTATCATAGGATTTTCATAAACAGGGGTTTGGGTAATCCAACCATGTCGCTCCCACGTCCCCTTGGGAATAGGCGAGATTTAAGGCTTGTGAGGGGGCGCTTGACATCCACTGCCTTTATAAGAAGATAAGGATCCGCCTTTTTACCCCCACGCCTTCTTCCTCCTCCTCCTATCTACCATTCGAGCTCCAATGCCCAAGTATCAATCCTTTCCATCGCCACAAAACACTCCTAGCCATGTTCGGATCTGGAGCGCATGGCAGTGGATGGCCTCCTCACATAAGAGGAGAACATCAAGGAGCCCGGAGGCCGGTATCCGCCACGCATATAGTCCATCGGCTCCCTACTAAAAAGTAGATAATCCCCACTCCGAGCCCAACGAAGGGGTAGTGTTCATCCCTCATGTCCTTCGTGGACTAGGGTTTCCTTCATCCTTTCATCGTGGTCTCATAGCCCTACTATGGGCTAGATTTCCATGATCTAGCCCCAAATTCCTTCCTCAACCTTTCGGTGTTCATCATCGTGTGAGGCATTCCACACCGCCCCTCCCCACTTTGGCCTATGGCCTGGTCTTCAATGTGAAGCCAAAGGTGGTCGAGGGCCAACACGTGAGGCGGGCGGCGCCATGGTGAGAAAACTCCCAACATCACCTAGCCAAAGGGATCTTTGTGGAGAGTGTCAAAGGATGGCAGCAGGGTGGTTCTATATCACGTAACCCCACGACGCCCACATGGGTCGCAGCTCCGAGTTCAAATCTCGCCCCAATGCGCTTACATCCTGCTCAAGAAGGGCCTAGATAGGAATCGCCGATGAGGTGACGACGCTGGAGAGCCGCACAAGGGCATGATAAACAAGAATACCAGCCGCCAAAGATGATCCGTGATGCTTTTTGCCAAATTCTCCCTTGTCGTCACTGGACACAAGACATGTGGGAATTTGACCCGCCGGGTCCTTGACCCCAGCAGCGTTCTTCGCACGATGCACTAATACATATGAAAGCTGCTCTTCAAGACCCAAAAGTCGTGGCAGGAGACATTCGAAGACCGCGCCTTGATCAAGCAAGACGTCCGCCACTCGTAAGTATTATGATAACTTTTATTTGTAAACTCAAGGAGCATATTGAACTTTCTCGCTCCCACAGGGTTGGACAAAAGGGCGGAGCAGATCAACTGTCTGGGTCCGCTGCCCGAGGACCAGGCCACCCTTTGCGACAAGAGATAGGTTCCGCGCCAGATCAGCGCCGGAGAAGAAGGCCAAGAAGAAGGCCCAGGAGGCCAGAAGTAGCCTTTGCCGTAAGGGTGCTTCGGACGCTGTGTCCGAAGACACTGAGTCCTCCTCCTCTCCTGACGAGGATGTAGAGGAGGAAGAGAGCAACTCTCCCCTAAGGGGAGGAAGAAGAAAGGGTGGCCTCCGCGAACTGGAGGTGGAGGCGACTCAAGAAGGAAAAACCTCCTTTCGATGACGGCGGATGCCGATGCCATCCCAAAGCGGGCGCCCAGCCAAGCCCTTGGTTGAGTCAAGTATACAAAGACACCATGTGCACATCCGATTTTATGCCTTATTATTTTAACATACTGAATTGCGTGATTATAGCCCAGCTCATGATCTCTCCCAACGATCATCGCTATCCGGGAATTTGCTAGGGACGAATGTGATGGAGAGCGAAGTCGCCACCACGCATCTCTCCACCCACCGCACGGATAATACCAAGTGTCGCCCCAAAGAACCTCTCTAGGTTGTGGGAGGTACAGGAGGCCGCAAAGGTGGCAGCGAGGGTAATACTCTATTGACGAAGAGAGGAGGAAATCGACCTCGAGATCGGGCGTTAGGGCAACGCCAATTCGCCCCTAACTGAATATTATTCCGAGACCCATACGACCCGAATCGAACAACATACTTATTTGAAGGAAAGGGGTGCTCCGCCCACCGTGTCCTCTATCAATCCGGAGGCGCCAGATGCTCGGCGGAAGTGCTTCAAAGTGCTTCCATTAGGAGGAACACTGCACTTTATGGGTACGGTGGTTGAAAAGGTTTGGTCCTCTAAAAGCAGATTGAACCAAGCTTACATCAACCTTCTAATGTGCTTTGAGGTGTGTGAAGTAATATATTTTTGGTTTATTTACAAAAGGAATACCAGATATAGATAGTAGTTTCTGAGACTCTGTCTCGCTTTCCGAGGAAGGGTCTAACAGAGGATCGAATAATACTTCACAGAGCTAACATATATGTTTTCTTGGATGAGCAGGCTGCGAAACTGACTGCAGCCTCACATGCGGCCGAAGTCTCCGAACTAAAGTGGAGGCTGGAGGCAAAACAAGGTATGTTGTATCGAAGCATACATGAACTGATATGAGTTCCAGTTTGTTATTTGACTGAGCTTTTATGTTTATGCTCATAGTTGACATGTCTGAGGTCGGCCCTCAAGAGTGCGCCGCCGGCCAAGAAGGAGGCGGACGAGGAATGAACCGCCCGCCAAAAGCATGAGGCGAGGTTGATGAAGTCCAACAAGAGCTCACATATGCTATAAGAAAATGTGAGTCTTTGAGCACAAGGTGTCGGATCAAGAATCCAACTCGCCACGGTGCTCCAAAGTGCTAAGGAGGCCCAGTTGAAGCCCAAGGTGCCTATCACGAGGTCCGCGAATCCAAGAAGATCGCGCTGGTAAGACTTTTAATATGCAGAGCAAATGTAAGGAGAAAGTATACCTTCTCGACACGCATTTGGAGTTATCCAGAGCGCTTATGATCTGCCCAAGTGTTGCAGATGCATGATTTCTTCCGAGCCAAGAGAGGAGCTCAACAGAGAAAGTGTTCTCGTCATAGTACCTTGAGCTAGAGTAGCCTGCTTCTCAAATGATCACCAAACAAATGACCGAGCTACATAGGATGGCCGAATCTAGCTATGAAGGATGTCATAGTCCGCCTTGGCCAGCCAACCGATACCTAATAGCTACTTTGGCTTAGAAGCGGCCGGTCGATGCCCGACCATGATTAGATGCTATAAAGCAGTCGATCTATATCGAAGGTGCCCGGATGGCCTTCGCCCGTGTCAAGGTATAGTGGGCGAAGATGAATGCCACCAGTCTTGCAACCGAGGGACCGCCCGCAGGCATGGAGCATCGTACACCGGAGCGATGCTTCAACGATGTCCTTGAAGGTTCCCGCATTTTAGAGGGCCTGTGTTCGAAGGACATAATTTTTTGAATGAATGTATCTGTGATGCCCAAACTTTGTAACGAAAACAAAGCATTCGTGTAATTTTAGTCTTGTTTCTCGTAAATTATTTATCCTCGCCATGCCGCTTATTAAATCTAGGAATTGGCCACTGTCGCTTCACTGCAGTAGATACTATGGTGGGTGTTCGAACAACACAAAAACACACTTAACCCAACGACTTGGTCCTTTAAGGAGGTGCTAAAGCGGCAAACCAGTAATCGACCGTGGCTTTTTTCACTCACTTAGCCATAGGAGTTTGACAATAAGATTGTAGGCGCAGCCCCCGGTATTGTTTGGCTATCCGAACTCGGTGTGTAGACACCGACTAGGGAAAACCCCCGTCCTTGTGTAACACGGAAAATCACAAGAGATTTGTAATGAGTCACCGAATAGTTGGCCAACTCTCGCCAAATCATGACATACCTGGCCAGCTTTTCATCGAGGTGTTTATCCGCCAACCGTAGCACAATCGCAGAGTTCCTTTACTTCCTTAGCCTAACAATCGGAATGTAAGGTAGTAACCACCGGAGCCTGGCAACCCAACTATTGACCCAAGACATGATTCGGAGCCGATGCATATAATGCTAGATTCGGGACGCCGAATTGCACTTGTGAAAGTGTTCGGACTTATGGTAAATTTAATAAATGTACATGGCTGAATGGATCCCCTGGCGATTTAGGTCAAGCCGAGGTGTACATGACAATCAGATGATAAAGAAGAAAAAAAATACAAAGTAAGGAATAAGCCAGTGCCAAATCATTTGGGCGAAAAATTGTTTCCATTATAGTCTGATTGATAAGTCAAAACGTATTTGTACAGATAATGCTATAAGCATCGAGGCTATTTTACATGCCAAGCTTAAAGGGAAGTTGTGTATAGTTATTTAAGAACAAGGGGGAGGTGATCTTGAAGATCCTTTAGGTACTCCACCGCATATATGCGCTGCCGCTTTGGTGTGTGATCCTTTGAGAGGATTAACGGATAAGTGTTCATAAGGGTCAAAAGGCCCTTGACACCGTAAAAGGGTGATGCGGGTTGTAAAGAACCCTAAAAGAAAAAATGAAGTTCAAAAAGATAGGTGGGGGTCCAGACACGTTGAGCCATATTGTGGACCTTATCTTGACATGCCTCCATCGCCGCCATGGTATTTTTATCACAGAGTTATGAGCGCCAGACATACGCCGCTACTTGGTTGGGGCGAAGACAAAGGCCGGATTGCTAATCGAGCTCTTGACGAGCTGGACTATCGCTCAAGGGGTAGTCCGGACTCGCTTGATGTGGTCCGTGGCTTGACCGCCGATGTGGAGTTTAGCTTGATAAGGCCGACCTGCACTTCCGGCGCGAGGGCCGCGGTGTTCCTCTAGACGAGGAGCAATCCATGTTTCCATGAACTATTATAACACCACGTGGTCCTCGCATTTTGAGTTTTAGATAAGCATAGTGGGATCAATGAAGCGGGCAAACACAGTTGTCCGAAAGCAAAGGTGTGATAGCCATCGCAGAAGGGACGATGTCGAAGATCAAGTCTTCGCCTTGTAGTTGTCTCCAGCTTAACCAATATGACCTCCATGTGATTGAGCCCGGCAATGGGCCTCTACACCGTATTACTCCTTTAAAGGTAGTTTTGTGGGTTTGATTCACTACAAAAAAATACACTTCCGTGATGATACGGTTTGTCATAGTAGGTCACGCTTTGTCATGCATGTACATCCATGACGCATTTTATGAAAGAATCAAGATAGTCATACCTTTGTTGTCATAGAAGTGTTCCATGACATTATTAAATTATCATCACGAAGTGTGCACTTCCATGATGATAAATCGCACGTCACGTAAGTGCTTTCGCCAAGGGTGACCGACACGCGGCATCCACCGTAATCTTAACGCCGTTAAGCTTATCGGACGGGTTTTGGATCCGATAACCCGCTAATGTACCGATCAATGGGGATTTTCCACGGTAAAATCATCATTGGCCGGAGGAAACACGCGTGGGCTCACCGCTGGGGACAGATGTCATCCGCCGATTGGACCCAAGGCGCCTATGATATGGCATACAGTGGCACGGCCCAACAGAGGCCCATTCTCGTGAAAAGGCCGCCCGCTTCGACTTGGTCAAAGGTGTGGGCCGCCCACTGAAAGCCTCATTAACGCATGGTCGCATATAGCCCATTTACGCCCGGCTAACCCAGGCCCATTACGCCTCTATCCTAATTAGGCCCAAGAGCGCCATCTAGGCCATCCAATATGATTCTAGCCCGCTTTAACTTCCTTCCTGCCCATGTGTGGCCCATGACTTTTTCGGCCCATATGAGGCCCTTTGAAACTTGGGCCCATTAACGCCTGCGGAAACCGCCCGTAATGAACAAAGTATCACTTTATACCCATTAACGTCCGTTATTCTATTGTCTGTTTCACTTCAAGTTATCTTTCGCCTTCTCAGGCCCATTGATTCTTGGGCTCATTTGCAAGATTCGTTACATACGCCCATTATCGCTATTTTCGCTAGGGCCAAATTCAGCCTGTTGCTAAGCCGCCCGCTTAGGACCGTTAATACGCTAATGCTTTCATGTAAAAACCGTTGGGCTGTTTTCATAGAGGTATCAACACGGTCTATTAACGCCCCGTTATGGTCCACTAATTGTACGCCCATGATTGGCAAATGATGATACGCCTTAGAAGGCCCATGGATCTACAGCCCAAAGATGAGGCCCGTGGATCTACGGCTCAGAGAAGGCCCATGGGTCGAGAGGCCCATAAAGGCCCATGGACCCTACTACCCATAGAAGGCCCATGGACCCTAAGGTTCAGATAGAAGGCCAATGGATCCTACGGCTCAGATAGAAGGCCAATGGATCCTATGGCCTAAGAAGGCACATGGATCATACGCCTACAGAGGCCAATGGTTACAACAAATTCATGTGTTGCCATGATTATTTTGGCCTAGTTACTAAAAAAATAGGCTATTGTGGCCACTAGAAAACACAGAAAAAGAATCAGAGTGACAACAAGCAAACAACTAAACAAGACAATAAGGAAATAAATAAGCAAGCAATTCACGCTAGCCTATTACCGCTTATTACACATATTACATCCACTGGCATCAAAGTTCGCCACTAGTGCAAATATAGGGAACAAAGCAGATATTACATACATCGTCACAAAATTGGCCACCAAGACAAATAAACATGGCAGCAAAACAAGGGCATAACTGAAACAACTTCAAGAGCTCAAGAAATGTTATCATGGGTATCCACCATGCCGGGCAATAAGCTTAGCAAGCTGATTAGCTTTGTCCTGCTTTTACGCTTAAAATCCTCCAACGCTTGCTGCAGACGAGAAAGTATGCATCCAATGCTCCGTGGACTTCCGCAGCCCTTTCGCTTGTCGCAACACACCTGATCGATGTCTTTCAACTTGTAGTTGAGACTCAAGAAACCAAACTGATTCAGACAAGGAGTTTGAATAGCTTGTGCAAGCGGGTAGTGGCCAAGAACTCTAACACTAAACCAAGACAAGACTTTTGATTGTCTCACCGTGTTCAAGATAGTCTTCCTTAGCTGTTTTATGAGCTTTGTTGAAGACCAACAAGGATGTGTCACTATCCTGACCTTATCTGCATTACTTCCTTTACCATTGCTTAATAAGGCACTTTTCCCCAATATTCTCACAAGATTCTAAAAGAAGAAACAAGCAGACACATAACAAGTTTAGCATGTACGAGTATATGAAACTCATTTCGGTGAACCAGTTCATTAGTAAGGTGGACAAGATTAAACTACCAAGTCTTCTATTGCCTATATCGATGTCCTATGGTCACTGCATTGTCTTGCCAAATCAAAATAGAGACACGGTTCAAATCATATCAGTTCAAGACAAAGCAGCAGTGAAAGAATACAAAGCATGGGAAACTACACGGCACAACAAGATTTCAGATGGGTACCACAGGTCTACATGTACAACAACACTATTGGCCCTATTGTGATGCTAGTAATGTGCATGATATGGAAGTCAATCAGATACACAATTGAAATTGAAATCAAAAGAGCTATTGATAAGAGCAAACCTGTTAAAGAAACATGCGTGAACATACCTATTGTGCCATGGATTTTCGATTGATCCTTCAATTTAAAAATAAGTTTTTATCAAGAATACAAGGATACAAGAGCAAAGCAATCATAGTTAAAAAGGCGCTTTAAGCCGCTTAGGATCTAGGCGCTATAAACGATTGCGCATAACTATGCTTAATCCAGGCATAATCAAGCGATAAGCATGCGCTTTTGGTCAAGAAAGTGCAAGGCGGTGGCAAACGCACAATTAACGCCTAGCGCTTTTTTGAACTATGATAGCAATGTATCTTAAATTAGAACGTTGTTCTTCGTGTTTAGGCACTTGTTCCACATGAACAGTAGTACAAGAAGACGCAAGAATATAATACTTAAAAATAGAAAATAAGCTCATAGACCTTACCACATTCTTGGTTCGGGACCAAGATGTAACAAGGCTGCCCTTGGCCATCGCTCAAGAATGTGTCTTAGGAGAACATAAGGGAATTTGATGAGTTTTTTGCCGGTGATGTAAGTTTTCTTCTGTAATTCCGACATCGCCACCAAGCATTCTTGATGATAGTAGAGGTATTAGCACATGTTACCTCATGCCGAAGTTTCCAAATCAGTCCTTCTATAGAGAAAAATGGGAAAATTTGTTGTATTATAACCATGAATAACATTACTTACACATAACTCCCGGACAAACACTCGCAACTGAAATTTTCCTTCATCTTCAAAGATAATATTTCCAAGATGGAAGATACACACATACGATTTAGCAACATCAAATGCGATAGATGCTAAACCACGACTAGTGGTTGTGCTTCCTCCACCGAATAGGCATACTAACTGTGGAGTTGGGGTTCGCCATGATAGTACTGCCCTTTGGGCACCGGAGCTGCCTTACTAATCGCTTCTTGTTTGGGATCTCTGGTGGAGATGGTGTTGTGTCAACAGAACCGGGTTACTATCTACCGGGTTAGGGTTAGATTGGGTGAAGCTGCTTTCCGCCCATCGCAAAGAGGGGTACAATCATGAGAGTTTGGGTTATGTGGTAGGGCTGGTTCTTGTGCATGTACAACCGGGGTGCTATCTCCACCAAGAGGTAGCACTGTTTTATTTGAGGACCGTGTTTTTATTCCGCTAGATACTGGCATCACCCGCTCCAATTCAAATGGCTGATAAACAAGAAACATAGTTGAATGTACAGACATTGTATGATAGACAGATGCAATAGATAGTGTGGAAAAAAGAGGGCATGAAATAGTTGACATGTATATTGTTTAACTAAAACGGATAGCATGACATAATTTCACATATATGATGTCTATCTAAATTGAATAGCATAGCATAACATAATTCAAAGATATGATGAATAACTAAACAGATCGCATGACATAATTCACCTACACGCTATCTAAGTAATCAGATTGCATCATTTAATTCACATATGTGATTTATATGCTAAACATAGGGCATTCGATATGATGTCCAACTAAGAACATGGTGTTGATATGATGTCTAAACTATGCAATGCAAGATACCGTATGCATGATATGAGCAAGATAACCATGCCAAGTTAGAGCATACACCTCAATGGGGGAATAGGACTGTCATGTGTCTCTCAATCCATCTCGAGGAGCTATCGACCCAACAAGAGATCTCGCTTCGGCTGTGTAGCACTGCTCGCTTCTCAAGGCCTTGTTTTCACTCCAGATTTTTTCATCTCCCACCCAAATGGCTGATTCACAGAAGAGTAGTTTAATGTACAAACATTGTTTCCATAAATGGAAATGTAATGAAGAAAAGGATGGGCAAGATATCATTCAAATATATGATGCCCGTTAAATAGGATGGCATTGCACATTTCACATATATTATGGCTGGCTAAAAGACATGAGACCGCATAATTCTCATATATGATATAGAAACTAAACAGTGGCATTACGTAACATGTCTAAATCCAAGCAGATGACATATATGATGTCAAAAGTAGGCACCGAAGGCAACATATGCATGATATGACTAACATCATCATGCCAAGGTAAAGCAAACACCTTGGGGGTAAATAGGAGTGGTTAGCGGCATCCGAATCCGCCTCGTAACAGATATCTTCCTCGATTACAACTGGAGAGGGGTGGAGAGGGTTTGCCATTGAACTCCACTATGGAGCAATGTCTCGATGACATTGTATTGCTAAGAAAACACTTCTATTTTTCTCTACATGTTCAAGATGACTGTACAATATCTCGACATGCATACAAAAAAATATGGTGAGATTATGTAAGGAGAGCATGTAGAAATTTAGAGTGATGGTAACAACGAGTGGATGGATCCAAAATAATGATAGCAGTCGATGATTGCTTTAAATTAATAAAAAGACAGATGATGATTGCTTTACTATTTGTTTCCCACCCAAGATGAACAACATAGGCATACCCTAGGTGAACCAGATATTAGATGATATATTATTCGTTGCTGCCTTGATATGTGCCCCACAACTAATTTAGAACTCAAGTTTGAACATTAATTTGGACTCGACTTGGGAGTCCAAGAGCTGAACAGACGATAAAGTAGCAGGTAAGTTTAAGCAATGCATAACATAAGCAGAAATAAAAGAGCGCAACCTCTTGTGGACCCGTACTACTTCTAGTTCATTTGCCGAGTCGATGATGGTGATGCTGCTGTGGTGGGTGCTGGTGGCAGGAAGGAGATATGGGGCGCTAAAGACGGTCAGAGTCGTGGATGTCTGGTTTGGTGGATGCTTCGTCGATGGAGCAGCTCAGTGAGGTGGACTTACATTGCGGCAGGAGCAGGACAAACCACACAAAGTTCCTTCGACACGCACTCTATAACTCAAGTAATTCTATAAGGGCTCATTTGGCTTGCATGATTCTTAAAACGCAGGATAGGAAAAACACCGAAGAGGATAGGAAAATGCACATGGTAAAAAGAGCATTTGTAAACACAGGATTTCGGCCAACTTGGGTGTTTGGTTTACAGGAATTGGAAGAGCAGAGGAATGCAAAGAAACATGGCCAAAATAAAGAGAAACCATATGAAAGCGCAGTACGCTAGAATGTTATTCGCACTAATGCACTTGGTCTTGTTTTCATGCATATGATTTTGAAAATTAGGTCCAGTGGATGTTTTGCTTCATTCCTTTCAACAAAATGCATGAATAATTGAATAGTAGAGTGTCATTGGAAAATTCTATTGGTATGCTTTTTCCGCTGAACCAAAATAGCCCTAATGGATCGACGGAATGTATAGTAATAAGTGATGCAACAAGTGTACAACCTCTTTGCAGAGCCGTGTCGACCTTAGCATCATTGGGTTGGTCAAGCTTGTGGCAGAGGTGGCTGTCGAGGTGTGGAGGAAGATCTCGAGGAATCAGAGATGGCGCCCGTGGCAATCGCTCACAGATGGATCGCTCGTCTTGGAGAAGCTCCGTGAGCCATAAGACGCCAAGGCTGAAGCAACACAAGACAAACATCGCCAATCTCAAGTGGGGTTCTAATAGCATCCCCAATAGATGATGTAAAATGGATGTAAAATTAACATCACCAAAACCACCGACTACAACAGATGAGGTAAAACTGCTGACTCAACTTAACTATCGAAACTGAAATTTCATCAGGAATCTGAATGCCACCGTTAAACCGAACGCAATGGTAGCAGAGAGGCACTTGACATGTAGTTTAGGAGGGCTCAGCTCATCTTCAACATGCACCCCTCGAGCCAGCCTGCCACCACCGCCGAACCGCTGCCCCAGCCGCCGCCTCCCTCGAACAACTCGCCACCGCTGTTCTTGGTCAGCCCTATAGGCCACCCGCCCCACCATGAACCCTAAGATAGATAGTGGGTACTCTCCATAACCCCGCCCCACTGTGGTTCTTCCAATCTCTCGCGAGCCTCTCAATCTCTGAAAATCGATCGACCCAAAAGTCGATTCACCATTGAAGTGGTATAATCAGAAAGAGTAGCAAAGAAGACAAGCGAGGGAGAGCAACAACAAATACCGGGCGAAGGAAGCGATCAAGCGAGAGCCGAGCAAAGGAAGAAGCGCTGAAGCGAAGCGAAAGCGAGAGCCGTGAGCAGCAGCAGCAGATCCGGCTGGTATGGACGCTGCCAAGGGCCTCAGACCGGGGAGAGCCGCCAGGAGATGTGCCGCCACCGGCCAAGGTAGCTACTCCATGGGGGTGCGGATTGAGCACCGCCGGGCGCCGGAGGTCGAAGTTAAGGAGAAGGTGCGATGCGATGAGTGTACAACCTCTTTGGTGGCTCCGAGTAGGCCTCGCTTCGCCCAAGCAACGAGGATGTTATGTTCCGTGGAGCAGGTTAAGGCGGCGCTAGGGGATGGAGCAGCCGCGATAGACGAGGCGATCGTCCGAGCAGCTCCTTGGAGGTGGAGGACAGGCGGCTGAACCGGCAGACGGCGAGATGGACGACGGATCCTCATCCGGGAGATGGACGAGGGACGCCGAGTTGTTATGTGGACGACGCTGCCGGGAAGAGGCTCCGGCCGGGCAGCGGTCACGCGGCTAACGGAGGAGGGTGGGGTTTCGCGGCCGAGCGAGAGGTTATGGCGGCCTCGATTTCAATGGCTAAAAGGGGCGATGGAGGTGAAGCATGACTTAGGGACGCGCTTGTCCAAAATGTAGGGTGTGTTACAAAAGCACCCCCACCAATTTGAACTAGCGGCCCTTTCGCCTGTGGTTAGAAGGGGATTTCGATGTCGGGATTTGGCAGCCGAGGGAGTTTTCGCGCTGTAATTTCTCGATAGCAAGGTGCGGGTTGTGAAGGCGACAGCTTTGGGAGCACGATATCTGAATTTTTGGGATATAACAAGACGCAGGTTGAATTTTAGGAGAAGCCTAACGTAGTAATATTGTACTTGTATGCACTAAATCAATTCGCACTTCCTCAACCAAAAAGAAAACGAAAAAATAAAACTATTCACACCACACAAAGAGAGAGTCTTGCCCTGCTTTTACTATACAAATGTTATTCAGTTACTTCCTTCCTTCCATCTATATAGGCCTAATGCTTTTGATGCTAACTTGACCAAATATTAGAGCAATGATATATGACATGCAACTTACACAAAGCACAACCGTTAACTTCGGCTCTGTGAAAGGTTCTTTCAATGATATAATTTTCATATTGTGCATGTCATGTACTATTAATCTTGTCCATAGTCAAAGGCGGTCTTAAAAATCTCATTACGCCTCTATATAGATGGAAGGAGGAGTATGAATCCATGTTATGTCCGATCAAAATTTTTCGCTTGTCAGATAATGCATGTAACCTACTCATACCAACATTTTAGTGCATTCCAAATGTCTATACTACCGCTGCAATTCAACTAAATTTGAATTTGTTTCTCTATTTCAATAAGAATCTACAATCATGATTGTTGCTAACTTCAACCATCATTCGTGTATTACCTTAATAACACACCACATGATTACTATAGAGATAGATATGAACTATGTGTACTACATGAACTCAATTCTATTTTTTGAATACACTTGATGTTGATTCCAAATAATAGTACATTTAATGTACTAACTATATATTCATAATCTAAACCATGTTCCATACGCATAATCGTGTTTATCACACAAAGTATAGTGTCCCGCCTCTACATTATGACAAGTATTTAGACCTGAGTTGCAAAAGCCACACATTAGCCAAATTATAATCAATGTTCTACATTATGATATCTTCTTCAAGTATCCGTATCCACTTTTTTATAATGAATTATGATCTTTGTTCGCCTTTTACACCTTCACGATCCTCTTCTATTTGTAGTTAGCTAGAGCTAACTTTCTATCATGCATGCACACGCCCGCCTCACACACACCCTTAGCGCCCCTCCATCGCACACGCTCATTATTTCTCTTAGGCCGCCCACCAACGTGTGTGTAGGCCCCCCTGCCTTCTTCTTTCTCGCACACACCGTCGATATACCTCTCTAGCCAAGTGTGCCTACAATAACACACACATATATATCCTCTCTCTTCTCACCGCCCATGCCCCCATATGTCCAATGTGATTACATGCAGTGCACACCCGCCTCTTTTCATTAATCACATGATCGCACACCTCCCCTCGACATGGCAGTGTAACGCCGGATTCGGCGCGCCAGTGTCCGCCAGCTTATTCTCCATCATTGCCATGTCATTTGCTTGCGTTGTTGCACTTTGCCATGTCATCTTATGCATTTCATATCATGTCATGATGTGCATCTCATTTTGCATTCGTGTTCGCCTCTTTGCATCCGAGCATTTTCCCCTGCTGTCTGCTTGGCAATCCCGCACTCCTATGTCATCCTAAGGCCCTTCTTCTCTCGTGGTTGTGAGTGGTGTTAAACTTTCTGAATGGACCGAGGTTTGCTGCTGCCTTGGTACACTCATCGTAGACCGCTCTGTCAAGTTTTGTGCCATTTGGAGGTCGCTTGATACCCAGCTGGTTAACCGGTAACCGCAAAGCCCTCTTTTGTTTGCATCCCAACACCCTCCAAAGTGGCCCAAAACCCAGCAAACTCCCTCCATGCTCTGGTCGTTCGATCACGATCACAAGGGGTCAAAACCGCCCTCATTTGGACTCTCCTAGCTCCCTCTACCTATAAATAGGCCTCTCTCCCAAATTTTCGCCCAAACCCTAGTCTTCTTCCACCTTCCGCCACGGACATGTCCGTCCCCTGAGCCTGGACGTGTCCGCCTGCACCTCCGGCCAATCCTCGCC